>SKCR01001114.1:0-28382 GCA_019454045.1 Zanthoxylum bungeanum | reverse complement strand
CATGTGAAATTTGACAAAGAAATATTGTTAAGTGGATTCAAAATCAATGAGTGTGTGTACACTAAATCAATTCAAAAAGAATATGTCATTGTGTGTTTCTTTGTAGACGATTTGCTGATAATTAGTAGTAATCAGAAGGATATGATTCTAGGAATTAAAATTTCCAAAACATCAGAGGGATACACATTATCTCAAGCTTATTATGTTGAGAAAACACTTGATAAATATAGTAAAAGAGATCTAAATGTGGCTAGAACTCATGTGGACCTAACTATTCATCTGTCAAACAATACTGGTTTGAGTGTTTCACAATTTGAGTATTCGAGAATCATCGAAAGTCTAATGTATCTCATGAATTACACACGATCAGATACCATTCAACTCGTAAACAGGCTTAGTATATATATGAGTAATCCATGACATAACCACCGAAAGGCCATATTAAGAGTTTTAAAGTATCTAAGAGAAACTTTTAAATACGATCTGCATTATATAAGATATCATGCTATCCTAGAAGGATACAACGATGCTAACTGGATATATGATACAATAAATTCCAAGTCCACAAGTGGATTTATTTTCACACTAGGGGGTGTAGTTCTATCATGGAAATCCTCGAGATAAATATGTATTGCTCGGTTTACTATGAATCTGAGTTCATAGCATTAGACAAAGCTGCAGAAGAAGCGAGTGACTTCAAAATTTCTTAGAGGATATTCTGAACTGGCCAAAATCTGTGCCAGCTATAAGCATACATTGTGATAGCCAATCGGCTATTGGGAGAGCGAAAAATACAATGTATAATGGTAAGTCTCGACACATACGTCGAAGACACAATACCATACGAAAATTGCTCTCAAGCGACATAATCTCAATAGATTATGTTAAATCGAATGAAAACCTAGCAGATCCGTTTACTAAAGGTTTACCTCGAGAGCAAGTGGAGAAGTCATCGAAGGGAATGAGCTTGAAGCCTATAAATTAAGAATTGTCACTGTTGAAACCCAACCTAACTGACTGAAGATCCTAAGATCTAGGTTCAAAAAGGACAACTGAAACTTTGTGCAATTCAAACCTAACACTGTAGAGTTTTATACTCTTTCCCATTCCTATAATGACATAGAGTGCTGCCTATCAAGGTTAAGGTAAACTAAGGCTTTTAATGATCACTATATTAGGAGAAGAGTCGTAATCGAGGTAAAGACATAATACATTTGTCAGTAGATGACCCATTTCAAGTAAGAAGTGTGGCCGCTTCCATGAGAATTTTAAAGGCTGGATTTCCTAAAGTACTTGATGAAACCAAAACCAATGTTCATGGCTGAATTGAACACAACCGTAGAACGAGAAATGGTTGAAGTGAAGCTGTGTGATGGCTATTGTCTTTGTTTACACCAACGGTGGAACAATTCAAGACTATGGTCACTAGTCTGCCAAGTAAGTTTGATAGTCATTTACTAGGAAAGGTTCAAGGCGAAAGTTACCTATTCTGATACAGCTTTCTAGGAAACTCTCTTATGTATCTACATTAATCATTAGAAAATTATAGGGGATTGTAGATTTTTTTTTAATATTAAGTATATTTATATGGTGCTTTGGTGAAAAGACATGCCTCTTATATATGGCTTTTAGGAAAGTCACAATTGAAGAGATAGGTCCCTTAGAATGATAAAGGGTTTCACTGTCTTTCTGGGAGAAGGTAGAGATTTGTCTTTTCAGGGCATTTGTTTTATAGTGTGGGAAGTATTTGTTAAAGAATGACTGTGTCATCTCGCCCCATGATCCTATTGATCGAGGTTTAAAAGAATACAACCAGCTTTTAGCTCTATCCTTAAGGGAAAATGAGAAGAACTTAAGTCTAATTGTGTCAATAGTCCCAAACCGGTCATGGAAGGTTGCTACAACCTCTTCAAACTCTCTATGTGCACATACGGGTTCTCGTTCTCCAAACCATGAAAGGTTGGGAGATTCTGTATCATTCCAGGTTTAAAATCTATATGTGGTGCATTAAGAGGAAACATGATGCATGATGGTGTAGCTGTGCGAGTGAGATGAAGGTACTCTTCAAGAGTCCTCATGGGTGGTCTCTCGTAGTCACTCATACTATGTGTGCTAGATGTGGATGGTGTGGCAAAAATATTATCAAACAGACTTTTTGAGTCTGAGTTTTCCTCTTCAATCCTAACAAATCTACCAAACCTATCCCTACGTCTAGGCATGAAATTAAACACGAGTAAAACTAGAAATAAAAATAAAAATAAAAAGAATTAACTAAAAACAAATAAAAAAATAAAAAAAATCAAAACTAAAAATAAAACTGAAATAAAATAAAAACAAAATTTAAAATGGAATAAAGTTACCACTTTGCTGTTGACTAAGCAAACCTGCTCATTCGGATTGTAAATCGTCTCCCCGGCAACAACACTAAATTTTGATTACGCCCAAAAATTACTTACGGCTATCGCAGTATAATTTGGGTGTCGATTCCTCAGAGAGATGGTTACACGGAACTGATTTACTTAAATAAAACGTTAGCAATAACTTATTGAAAAGATAATGATTGACTTGGTAATTAAAGTAAAGATTAAGAAAAACAATTAAAATATATCAATAGAGAGAGGCATCAAAGCATCGGGAGTCCATCTTGTATCAAATCCCTATATTCAGTTATTGATTCCTTTTATTACTCAATTGAAGGTTTCACATCCCAAACCAACAATCAGAAGATATTCAATTCTAAATATATTAAATTCTAAGTTAATCAATGTTTATTTTCTCTATGTTAACAGCACACAAAGTCATCGTTACGACTTATCTAACGTCAACAATATACCCTCAGGCAATACTTCAGCAAAAGACCAAATCATAAAACAATTTTTACTATTCACAACTGAGTTCAAAAATCACACATAGAAGAAGTATGACTAGATCTATATGTAAATTGATAAACACAATCTATGGGTTCATGAATCGAAAGATAATAAATAATAATAAACATCAATTGTATTAACATTAAAAAGCATTCAAGAATCAACAACATGAATATAAGAAATCAAATACAAGAGTTCATCATTAATTTTGCCTAGGAGATTAGTTCTCCATAGAAGAAAGAAACATAGCCTGAAGAGATTGCAGCAGCATCATGTCTGATATGTAGTTTCTTCGTTCTTTAATCTCAAATTTGTGTTTGTGGCTCTTTGTTGTGTGTTTCTTCTCTATTTTTCTCCTATTTTCTCCCCTTTTAGGGTTTTGGACGAGCTTGGGTTTATATAGAGAAGTCCTGGATGCCTTATTTTCGTAAAAATGAACTAAATAAAAAACCCTGGAATACGCTTCTGTGTCGCGACGCGTGGCCTTTGCGCGTCACGATGCGTAGCTGATTTTTTGGTTTCTCCGATTCTGTGATTTAGCTCTTCCCGTGTGCTTCTGATGCGTCCGCAAGGTCCCGAAACACGTGTAATTGATTCAATCTTCATGTTCCATTGATTCCTAATAATAAAACATAAAATAAACTATAATTAAGATTAAATACATGATAATTAAGCCGAGTTAGCGATGTTCAAAGTACACTTTTGACCGGCGTAAACACACACGTATAACGCAAGCGCACGTATCGTTCAAGTAGTATAAAAATATCGATCCCACAAAGACTTAATTCCTACTACTGTTATTAATTATTGAATCTATTTATTTATAGATATCTAATTGAGGGATAAGAGAATGATTGCTTGGTTGATTTGGTTGATTGTAGTTTTACAAAATAAATAAATAAATAAAAAGACAAAAGAAAATACTAAGGAAAATAACAAAAGGCACAAAGATCTAGGGTTTGTGAATCATTCTAATATCATTTAAATGATGAAGTGATTATTTTATGTTTGTGTAATAAATCAGTTTATTAACCTGGAACACTAAATTATGCAAAAGCCTCTGTCGATGGTCAGACGCAAATACCCAGTTTAACCCAATTGAACCATATGTCTATGTCAACCAAATTATTTGGATTCATTAAGTTTAAGTTCCAATTATGGCTACCCCCGCCCGACAGATATATTCCTATCCTGTAAGGAAATCTATTAAAGGGTTATCTATCCTCAAGGTAGATCGTGAGCTATTAAGTCTAAGGCTGAAACCTAAAATCCCTATGTCTAGTTCATTTTAGATTTACCACATCAATCTTATTGGTGATCAAACAACAAGAAGCATTAAGCTTAAGACTTAATAAGTAAACTTTTAAATTACCCAAACTATAAAATAACCCCTTATAAACCGGTGATATTAGAATTCATCACAACCCCAGATAACTAACACATAACTAGGGCTAGTAAAAACTTAAAAGTAAAAGACATAAAATAAAAGCTGAAAAGTAAAATAAATAAAATGCTAAGGTAAAAAGAATTACTTTTACTACTACTAATTTAGATATCTCCCATAAAATAATATATAAACTTGTGATAATATTACCAACCGACCAGTCTGGCGGTATCCTTGATTAGTCAGGTTTAAACCAGATTAAAATTAAATTACCAACCGACCAATATAGCTGTATCCTTTTAAGTCAATATTTTAAATAGTGAATATATTATTTTTAAGGGAGATTAATCTAAATAGTAACAGTAAAAGAATTACCTTTCACCATAGCTGGGGAAGTTACCTTCTCATGGTGAATAGTAAAAACTGTAAAAAGTAAAAATTAAAAATTAAATTACTATTATTACAGAACGTAATTAAATTATTTACAAAACTAAAAATTAAAAACTAAAAAACTAAAAGAATCTAGAGAGAGAAACTCTCTCTTTAGATGGAATAGAAGAGAGAGAATGGTACCATGAATTCTGAAATCTCGAGCTCAATTTATAGGCGCAGATAAGCTTCGGGCGTCGCGACGCCAAGGGCTTAAGCGTCGCGACGCTGGAACAGTGAGGCGTGGCACAATGACAGCTTGACACGTGGCGATTCGGATAAGAAGATAAGGCGACACGTGGCGAGGCGGCTAAGAGCTCAATTATTATGCTGACGTGGCGATGACGTGGCAAGGCGGCTGAGATCAATTGTCGGCACCATAAGATTGCGACACGTGTCACGACGTGATTGGCTGATGATGACGTGGCATGTTGACTCAGTTGACCTGCTGACGTGGATGATGACATGGCATGACGCGTGGCATAGTTGACTCGTTGACCGGATGATGTGGCGGCACGTAGGATGACGACACGTGTCGCGGCGCATGTTAGCAGATCGACTGTGATGGTGACACGTGGAACGGCGCATGTTAGCAAAGTCAAACTTCTCAAATTCTGACACATTGACCCGGCGCATGTTAGCAGATTCGACGCATGCTGGGCGTCGCGACGCGGGAATTTACCAAAAATGCCCTTTTCGTCCAATTTTCACTGTTTTGGCCCAAATCACCTCCAGAATGTCCTGAAACTTTATTTATCTACAAAATAACACAAAACACGTCAAAATATTCACAAGACTCAAGAAACTATACAAAATATTAGGTTAAATGAGTGGGAAATAGTGATAGATTTACGACTTATCAACTTTCATGCACTTATCACAACCCTCAACCAGCTTATTGCTAGTCCCTAGCAATTCAAGCGCAAAAATTAAATAAGAACTAAATAAATAAATAAAAACTATCTAAGCGACTTTCGTAGGGATCATGATTGCATTTAGCGTATGCAACAAGCCTTTAAACCCCTAGGTGTCCCTAGTGGACGAGTTATAGTCTTATGAGGGCCTACAACGATGACACCCACAAACGTAATTCAAAACATGCAATCATGCAAAAATAACAAAATGAAATAGTCCCAATAGTTACACATATTATTGTCCTCAAAGAATTCATACTAATGAAATCAGAGAACATTCAAAGTACTCAATGCAACTCGAATCCAAGTCCTTGAATAAATCATCTAAGCCAGACTCACAGTGTGTGTGTGTAAAGGTTCATTCACAGCTTGATTCCTAGGTAAGCCAACTCAATGATTTTATTTAGAAATTGGGATCCGATGGGTCAAACCAACCTAGATATCTCAAATGTTCTCTTTAATTGCCTTTATGTGCTCAATATGGTATGATAATATTTTTCTTTTCTTGTCTTTTTTTTTTCTTTTCAACTTTTTTTTTCTTTTTTTTTCAACACACCCCCCTTTAAGGTAGCATTTCTCCTCATGGTGGTCCTAACACTCGCCCATGGGTAGCTTCACGCTTATCGATTATATGTGGTTTAATTTATTTTTTTAGAGATTTATTCTTTAACCATACCACACATCATAACACTAGCAAATCATGATAGACATTGATCAGAGCAATCACTCACGTTACGCAAGCGCACGTATCACTCAAGTAGTATAAAATGTATCGATCCCACGAGGGCTTAATACATTTTCTATCAATTTATGAAGTTAAATGTTTACAAGTACCTAATAGATTGGTTTGTTGATTGGATGGTGATTTTAAACTTAAAGACAAATAATTAAAACAGTGCGAAAGTGAATTAAATGTAAAATAAATATTATAAAACTATATAGGGTTGTGAATCCTTCCAATATCTTTTAAAGATGAAGTTGTTATCTCATGTTTGTGCAATATATCAGTTTATTAACCTGGAACACGAAAATATGCAAAAGCCTATGTTGATGGTCAGATGCAAACACCCAAATAACCCAAATAATCATATGTCTATGTTAACCAAGTTACCTGAATTCATTAAGAATAAGTTCCAATTGTGGCTACCCCCGCCCGGCAGGTATATGTCTATCCTGTAAGGAAATCTACCTAATGGTCACCATGCCCCGATGTGAGATCGTCAGCTATTGAGTCTAAGGCTGAAACCTAAAATTCCTTCATCAAGTTTATTTTAAGTTTACCAAATAAATCTTATTAATGGCCAGTTAACAAGAAGCATTAAACTTAAGACTCAATAAATAAACCTTTATATTACCCAAGACATAAAATAACCAACTTTATAAACCGTGATATTGGAATTCATCACACCCCTAGATAATATGTTTAGTTACAAAACATACTTAAAATTACAAAATGCATAGTTAAACAGAATAACATAATAGAAAATTAAAAAGTAAATAAAATTACAACAATAAAAGAAAATACTGGAGCTAGGGGTTTCACTTTTAATACTTCAAATATAGATTACTCTCTTATCAATTAATCATTTCTTGAATTAATTATATTAAAAACGACCATATAGGCGGTGAATGTCATTTGTCAAAAGTCCAACCGACCATATAGGCGGTATCAAAATCATATAAACCGACCATGTAAGCGGTAACAAGGTTAGCACCTAAACCGATCATATAGGAGGAAACTAAGTCCACTAATGTAAAACCGCCCATACAGGCGGTAAATAATTAATTCAATTTACTTATTTAAATTAAGGGAGTAAATCTAAATTATTATATTAAAAGTTTCACCCTAAACTCCAGCAAAAAGAGAGTACCTACTAATGATGTAATTAAAAACAAACAAAAATTTATTAAATAAATAAAGAGAAAATATAAGAAAACTTAAATAAACATGCAAGACACTTTCTTTTAGGTTTTCATGGAGAAATCCCCCAAAGAAAGCTTGAAAAATTTACAAAGTTTAGCTTGATATTTATAGGCAAATCTAAAGGTTTCCACCAATTTCTCCACCAATTGCTCCACCAAACATGACACCAAATCCTCCACCAATATGCAAGCATGTTTGGTGGAAGTTTGATAATTTTCATTTATTATTTTTGTTGACGGTGGATTTTGGTCTCAGGGCAATATGGGAATATCACCTCCGAGGAAATCCTCCTCCAACTGTGAATTTGTTTGGTTATGGGGACCAAAGGCAAATTTAGCGGAAAACAAGAAAATACGCCAATCAGACGAGGTGTTTTAACGTGGTTCGGCGGATTTTGGGATCCGACCTACGTCCACGGGCAAGAACAGGATGGTGCTTTTTATTACTCAAATACACTCCTCGGGTCTCTTCTTTGCTTTTACAAATTAGAGCTCTATGATTCTAACCTCTCACTCTTGTGATGATTTTCAGATGTCCTTTTACACATGCTCTACCCTTCTATTTATAATAATACAGAAATCAGATTCCTATTTGTATAAGAAATCCTACTGGACTCAATCTTCTCTTCTTGCAAGGTTTCCTGATCCGGTGCTGCATTCTCCTTTCGTATTCCCTTTTGGATTCTGATTCCTTCTCCTTGCGAGAGTAGGACATTTCTCTTATCTTATCCATAAGAAGGGGGCGCTGCTTCCCGTCGTCTGGTCGGTCTTTGTGAGGTCGGCCATGATAATCTTTTATGCTGAGAGTGTTCCTCCCCGACATCTATAGTGCTCGGTCACCCGACCATAGTGGTCGGTCCTTTCGTAATGAGGTCGGTCTATTCATGATGTGGTCAGTCTTTTTCATGATGTCAACCAGGGAAAAAATTTACCCTTTCGTCCTTGTTGTGCTGTCTTAAATGCCGTAGTGCCTGAAAACACCATCAACACATCTGTCCCCTAGTTTCCGGTTCCAACGAGTATGCGAGTTGGTGCCGGGAACTATATGGAGAGGGTGTACTTTTTGTTCTTGCTGGTAGTCGTCCCAGAATGCAAAAGAGAATCTTCTTGCCGTTTCGTTCATCTTTCCTCGAGAAGCACAACTATCATGTCCTCTTAAATGCCCATCAAATCAGGTATTAGGGTTTTTTTCTAACTTTCGACATTTGTCAAACATCCGCTGGTTTCCCGCTAAACCGACGGTGATGTGCCTCCCAGTCATGACTATAAGAAAAACGAGGGTTTCACTGTTCCCATTTTTTCGGCAATCGTGTGCTTCTTTTCTTTGTGATCCATTTAATTCCATGTTCTCGAAGCTCAATCCGTGGTCTTCATCCTTCTACGTTGCCGAGCACCTAAGGAACGAGCATCACCGCAGTGTGTAACTTCCTGTTTTCGAGAAGATCAAGTAAGTCTTCTGACCGATCTGCCTTCTTTTGCTGTGTTGTGATTCTATCTGCTTATTTTGCTTAGGGAGAGATTTGTGGTTTTTGCTGGGTCTTGTTTTAGGGTACTTCTTTAGAGACTCCAAATCTAGTTTTAGCACGGTCGCCGTGGGTAGCTTCTCGTAGACTGATTCTCCCCCTTTCTCTGTTTTTCTGGGTGTCAGGGATGTCTGATAGTAATTTTTCCTCCGAAAGGCCTGTCAAAATCTCAACTCCCCCAGCTGAAGAGCTCTCCTCGGGCTCAGGGGCGCCCAGTGTAGAAGATCTTGATACTACCCCTACTCATTCTGAGGTCGAAAACGACTCCTATCATCAAAGGGTTCCTCGGAAGGACCCAGAGCCTGGCGAACTTGGGTCGTCGGCTCTGGATATGAACCGTCCTTCCAAGATAACCGAGGATGATCTCGCCCTTCTTCGTCAGCGGTATAATATCCCGATAGACATCGCCCTTGAAGTTCCCGGCCCTATGGATCGTGCCAGCCAGCCTGACGAAGGCTCGGTAGCTCTCCTTCCTATCTTTTTTGAGTGCGGGCTGCGGTTGCCGATCCAGCCTTATTTCGCTTGGATGTTGGCCGGGATGGAGATCGCTCCCTGTCAGCTGAGTTTAAACAGTTGGAGAATTTTGGCCGGGTTGTATGTGGCTTGGCATCGAGCGGGGCTCGGGGATCCCTCTTTTGAAGAGGTGAAGAGGGTGTATCGTCTGAAGGCCAACCCAAAAGCCCATCATGGTTGGTATTATCTTTCTGCTTATAACAACTCTGCGAACATCGTCCAGAAGCTCCCAGATTCCAATAAGAACTTCAAGGACCTCTGGTTTTGGGCCACCGGGGATTGGGGACGGTCCTTGTTTTCAGACGAAGGGGAGACCTTGGTGCCGGACATTTTCAGGGCTGGAGGTCAGGAGTCTAATGTCCCTTTATTTCTTCTCTGTTCCTGTCCTTTAGTCTCTTTAGGTTTCTAACTTTTCTGGTTCCTCCCAGCTTGTTGGAGGGATGCTCCAAAGGTTTCTCATCGGGTGCGGGTCCGGGTAGGCTGGGCTCGTCGGTATGTGGCCTACTGGAGGGAATTGGTTAATGACGCGGCCTTTGTTGGATCAGGCCTTACTCGAACCGTTCCTTCAGAAGTTTCAGGTCGGATAGGTAGGTGTCTGATGGCTGTTTTTGATGATCTTTTTTTGTTTCATCATGTTTGATATCTTTGCTTATGCTCGGTCCCTGATTTCCTTTTTTCTTGTAGGCATGTCGAAGAGGCCAAAGTTTCTTGAGAAGTTGGCCGGTACCATGAAGAAAACCGGTCGTGCTGATGTTGGATCTTCGCGGGCACAGTCTGATACTGCTGGGGCTGAGCGGGCGTCTCGAGGAGATGTCCAGCCTACTGCTCGGGGTCTCTCTTCTCCTGGTGCACAATCATCGGGGTCCGCTCATCTTACCAGTCCGCCAAAGCCTCTTAGGAAGAGGAGGCGTCCATTTGGGGCCGAGGAGACCGAGCTGGTTCAAGAGAGGAGGAGGAAGGGACCGCTCCGGTTAAGAGGAAGGAAGTCCGTAGGGCGAGGAAGTCCTCTGAAAGCTCCTCCAAAAAACGGAAGGGCCCTGTGGTCCTCGGGGTGGATGACTTGGGGGAAAACATCCGGGAGGCCACTTCTCATTTAGTGCCGGCCTTTAATGAATTGGCTGAGGTGATTCCTCCTGAGGAGGTCTCGAGGTATGAGGATGTGTCTCCTGAAGGTGTTGTGGCGGAGATGAGTTCTCAGATGGCGAAGGTATTTTCACTTCTCTTCCTGATCTTGGGTCTTGGTTATTTTTGTTTTGTGTATGACGCCTTTCTCCTTTTTTGTGTGCAGGCCAACTATCTCATGGCCAAGAATAAGGGTCTTCTCCTGACTTTGTGTCTGAGGGTGGTCAGGCCCAGAGGCTTCAAAATCGTCTCTCCGAAGTGGAGGAAAAGCTGGCTGACCGGGATGGGACGATAGAGAACCTTCAGTTGGCTGCCGTTGAGAACTTCAAAATTAACAAGGCTCTTAAGGCCGCGCTGCGCTGGAGCGAAAACTTGCTGACACCGCCCGGGAGGATTTGAAGACCGCCCAGTCTGAGATCGGCGTCCTGCGGGGGAGGGTAGCAAGTGCAGAGGCCAAGTTGAAGGATAAAGACGAGGAGGTTGCACGGGCCCGAGATAGCCTTGAGAGGAAGAAGACCGAGCTTGAGGATAGAGAGGTTGATCTCGAGGAGAAGGAGATCGAGCTCGAGAAGAGGGAGGGTGAGCTTGAGGCCGAGAAGGAGGCTATCCGCCTAGAGGGGGTTGGTGACTGTGCTGAGCTGATTCCGATGGTGCTGCCAAATCTGAACATGGACCCCATCCGTGCAGCCATCAGTTATTGCAAGGGGGATATCTCCGAGGAGGAGTTTAGGAAGTGGCTCCCTTCCCTTCCTGAGGAGGTGATGGATCCCGCCCCTATTTCGGTTGTTCCAGCTTCCGAGGCTTCTTGCGAAGAACGTCCTGAGGCTCCGGCCGCCGGTGAAGACTGCATTGAGATCCCTGCCCCTGAAGTAGAGGTCTGTCGTGCAGCCGAGGATGAAGCAGCTGTTCCTCCTCCTGATGCCGAGCCGCTTCTTCCGCCACCTGAACCATCAGAGGAAGAAATTCCTGCCCCTGTGCGGGCTGAATGAAAGGGTAACCCTACCGGGGCCCTATGTACACTTCAACTTTTTGTGTAACAACACTATATTTTTTATATACACATGTATATTTATGTCTTCTCTTATTTCTTCCCTCCTTTGTTTTTGTTGTTGTCCGAACAATATGAGACCCTTCAGAGGTCATTATGAACCGGAGGGGTCTAACCTGACCCCGAGCTGGGTAATGGTCCCTGATTTTGGGGGAATGTTTCCTCCCCAAATCGAAGGAGTTTGACTCGGTGGGACGTAACCCGACCCCGAGCTGAGTGAATGACTTGGGTTCTGGGGGCATATCACCTCCCCAAACCGAAAGAGTTTGACTCGGTGGGACGTAACCCGAACCCGAGCTGAGTAAATCACTTGGTCCTGGGGGAATGTTACGTCCCCAGTCCAAAGACAGGCTCCGGGGGAATGTTACGTCCCCGAGCTGAAAGAATCACTTGGCACTGGGGGAATGTTACCTCCCCAGTCCGAAGACAGACTCGGTGGGACATCGCCCGACCCCGAGCTGTTCGAATCACTTGGCCCTGGGGGAATGTTACGTCCCCAGTCCAAAGACAGACTCCGGGGGAATGTTACGTCCCCGAGCTGTTCGAATCACTTGGCACTGGGGGAATGTTACGTCCCCAGTCCAAAGACAGACTCCGGGGGAATGTTACGTCCCCGAGCTGTTCGAATCACTTGGCACTGGGGGAATGTTACCTCCCCAGTCCAAAGACAGACTCGGTGGGACATCGCCCGACCCCGAGCTGTTCGAATCACTTGGCCCTGGGGGAATGTTACGTCCCCAGTCCAAAGACAGACTCCGGGGGAATGTTACGTCCCCGAGCTGTTCGAATCACTTGGCACTGGGGGAATGTTACGTCCCCAGTCCAAAGACAGACTCCGGGGGAATTACGTCCCCGAGCTGTTTGAATCACTTGGCACTGGGGGAATGTTACGTCCCCAGTCCAAAGACAGACTCCGGGGGAATGTTACGTCCCCGAGCTGTTTGAATCACTTGGCACTGGGGGAATGTTACCTCCCCAGTCCAAAGACAGACTCCGGGGGAATGTTACGTCCCCGAGCTGTTCGAATCACTTGGCACTGGGGGAATGTTACGTCCCCAGTCCAAAGACAGACTCCGGGGGAATGTTACGTCCCCGAGCTGTTAGAATCACTTGGCACTGGGGGAATGTTACGTCCCCAGTCCAAAGACAGACTCCGGGGGAATGTTACGTCCCCGAGCTGTTCGAATCACTTGGCACTGGGGGAATGTTACGTCCCCAGTCCAAAGACAGACTCCGGGGGAATGTTACGTCCCCGAGCTGTCCGAATCACTTGGCACTGGGGGAATGTTACCTCCCCAGTCCAAAGACAGACTCGGTGGGACATCGCCCGACCCCGAGCTGTTCGAATCACTTGGCCCTGGGGGAATGTTACGTCCCCAGTCCAAAGACAGACTCCGGGGGAATGTTACGTCCCCGAGCTGTTAGATCAAACGGCCTCAGCGGAATGAAATCCAGCCCCGATCCGTTGTTTTTCGAATTTAAAGGATTTCGTCAAAAAATGAATTTTTATTCATGTTTGGGGGTGGACCGCCCTTTTTACAACAGTTGTTCTGGTTTGGTGTTTTGTCCGGCTTCTGCAAAAAAAAAAAAAAAAAATAGAAGAAAGGAAAGTTGGTCTTTACGGGAAGTACTTTCGTAACATCTCGGCGTTCCATGGTTTCTTCAACCTCGTGCCGTCCAGACGCCCCAGGATGTAGGCTCCTGGTCTTACTATCTCAATGATCTTGTAAGGTCCTTCCCACTTGGCACCTAACGAACCCTCTTCAGGTCGTCGGGTGTTTAGGGTCACCTTTCTTAGTACTAGATCACCTGGCAGGAAGGAGCGGGTCCGAACTCTCTTATTGTAGAATCGGGCCATTCTCTGTTGGTAGATGGCTGCTCTTACTGCTGACTGCTCTCTTCTTTCTTCGATCAGGTCGAGGTGATTTTTGATAAGTTCTTTGTTCCGTTCGTTTTCAAAGTGACGGACCCGGTGGGTTGATACTCCGATCTCTGCCGGGATGACGGCCTCACATCCGTATGATAGGGAGAAGGGTGTCTCTCCTGTTGAGTCCTTGAAGGTCGTTCGGTGTGCCCACAGTACCTCCGGTAGCTCCTCGACCCATAGGCTTTTGCTTGATCCGAGCCGAGCTTTCAGGTTTGACTTGATGGTTTTATTGGTGGCTTCAACCTGCCCGTTCGACTTGGGATGGGCCGGCGAGGCGAATTTAAGGTTATCTGGAGGTCTTCACAAAGTTTTCTGAATCCCCTGCTGTCGAACTGCTTTCCGTTGTCAGTGATGATCGCTTGGGGGATTCCGAACCGACAGATTATATTTCTTTTCAGGAACTCTGTGGCCTTCTTTTCTGAGATGGTGGACAAGGGCTCTGCCTCTACCCATTTGGTAAAGTAGTCTATGGCCACGATTGCATATTTTGCCTGACCTCGTCCTTTCGGCATTGGCCCTATGATGTCTAGCCCCCACTGTGCAAAAGGCCAGGGGCTGGATATGGTGGTCAGTTGCTCGCCGGCTGATGGTAGAGGTTGGCATTCTTCTGGCAACCTTCGCATTTCCGTGCTATCCTCATGCCATCCTGGTGCATGGTTGGCCAGTAAAACCCTTGCCTCAAGGCTTTGAAGGCGATTGATCTTCCTCCGGCGTGACTTCCGCAGATGCCGCGCGTGAATCTCCCTGACACGCGTAGTCTGCTTCTTCTGGTGCTAGGCATCTTAGGAGGGGTACGGTGTATCCTCTCCGTAGAGTACTCCTTCAATCAGAGAAAACTTGGTACTCTTGAATTTCAGCTTTCTGGCCTCTTTTTTATCTTCGGGGGTTTCTCCTGTTTTCTAGATATCTCCTGATCGGTTGCATCCATGAATCTTTGTCTTCTTCTTCTAGCACGTCCACCTCTGTCTCCCCTATGCTTCTTTCTTGGAGGTATATAAGAGGGATTACCCTGGGGTTTTCTGTCTTCATTGAAGAGGCAAGCCTGGCCAGGGAATCTGCCTCGCAGTTGTCTTCTCGTCCGACCTGTTCGAAGAGTACGTTTCCTACTTTCTCCACCCACTTTTTTACTTCGGCCAAGTAAGCTACCATGGCTGGTTCTCTGGCTTGAAAATCTCCTTTCAGCTGCTGTATTGCTAGCTGAGAGTCACTCCTGATCACTACATTGTGGACTCCTACTACCGTACACAGCCTTAGTCCGGCCAGTATCGCCTCGTACTCTGCTTCATTGTTTGTAGTTTTGAAGGCGAATTTGAGGGCGAGCAGTATTTCTTCTCCTTTCTCACTTTTTAGTGCTACCCCTGCTCCGTATCCGTGCGAGCTTGCGGACCCGTCTACAGACATTTCCACCTGTCTTCTTCTACGGCCAAGACCTGCGGTTCTGTGAGCTCTGCTATGAAGTCTGCTAAGGCTTGCCCTTTTATTGCTGTTCTTGGGAGGTAGGAGATGTCGTGCTCGCTTATTTCTACTGACCACTTCATCAGTCTCCCTGAGGCCTCCGGTTTCTGCAAGATTTGTCTCAGGGGAAAATCCGTGTATACTTTGATCGGATGGGCTTGAAAGTAGGGTCGTAACTTCCGAGCTGTGGTGACCAGGGATAGGGCGACGAGTTCGTGTGTGGGGTATCGAGTTTCTGCGTCCAGCAGGGCTTTACTGACGTAGTAAACTGGTTTCTGGACGTGGTCGGTCTCTTGTACCAGTGCCGAGCTTACTGCGTGCTTTGAGACGGCCAGGTATAGATACAGTGTCTCCCCTGGGAGGGGTTTGGCCAGGAGAGGGGGCTGTGCCAGGTATTGTTTTAGGTGCTGGAAGGCTTCTTCACACTCGGGTGTCCAGTCGACCCCTTTTTGAGCTTTCTTGATGACTTTGAAGAAATGATGGCACTTGTCGGTTGCTCGTGAGATGAACCGGTTGAGTGCGGCGATTCTTCCTGTAAGGCTTTGCACTTCCTTAACTGTCCGGGGAGACTTCAGGTCTAGCACGGCCTGTATCTTTTGCGGGTTTGCTTCAATGCCTCGTGAACTTACCATGTAGCCCAGAAATTTTCCCGAGGCTACCCCGAATGCACACTTCTCTGGATTGAGCTTTAGACCGTGTTTCCTCAGGAGTTCGAAAGTTTTCTTCAGGTCGGCTA
The DNA here is from genome assembly GCA_019454045.1 of Zanthoxylum bungeanum. Lineage (NCBI taxonomy): Eukaryota > Viridiplantae > Streptophyta > Magnoliopsida > Sapindales > Rutaceae > Zanthoxylum > Zanthoxylum bungeanum. The sequence continues at coordinate 12,538 of SKCR01001114.1, read as the reverse complement.
TATGGTCTCTTGGTTCCTCGGACATTGTTATCATGTCGTCGACATATACCAGCATGGTCGTGCCGATGAGCGGTTTGAAGACTTTGTTCACCAGTCTCTGGAAAGTTGCCCCTGCATTTTTCAATCCGAAAGGCATTACTTTATAGCAGTATAGCCCTTGGTCAGTAATAAAGGTGGTCTTCTCCTCATCCGCAGGGTGCATCCTGACTTGATTGTATCCTGAGAAGGCGTCCATGAAGCTTAGTAGCCCTTGGCAGGCTGTTGTATCTACCAGTTGGTCTATATTTGGGAGGGGAAAGCTGTCTTTTGGACATGCTTTGTTGAGGTCGGTGAAATCTACGCACATTCTCCACTTTCCGTTAGATTTTTTCACCAGTACTACGTTGGACACCCATTCTGGGTATTTTACTTCCCGGATGAAACCGGCTTTCAGCAATTTTTCCACCTCGGTTGCTACTGCTCCGCACCGCTCCTGGTTGAATATTCTCCTCTTCTGTTTTACTGGTTTGTGTAATGGGTTTCACTGCTAAGCGATGGCTTACGAATTTTGGGTCGATTCCGGGCATGTCATCGTGTCCCCATGCAAAAACGTCGGGGTACCCTTGCAGACATTCCAACAAGTCTTTTCTTAGGGCCCGTCTAGACTTCCCCCTATTTTTATGCTTTTCTTTGGCCCGAATAGTTTTACTTCTTCTAATTCTTCGGCTGCTCCGAGCCGTGCAGCTCTATCGGGCCGAGGAGCAAGGTCTTCCTTCGTATTCTCGTCGTCCTCGTCCCTCTGTCTTTTCTTGGTGCTTCTTTCCACGCAGAGGGTCTCTCGTGAGTAAGTGGCAAAACAGCTGCGGGCTACCTTCTGGCTCCCGCATATGATCCCGATCCCTTCCCGCGTGGGGAACTTCAATTTCAAGTAATAACAGGACATTGCAGCCTTGGTTCTCATCATGAAGGGGCGGCCGACAATGACTTGATAACTGCTCATGCAGTCTACTACGTGAAGTTTATCATGATTGTTCGGGTTTTGGGGGTGGCCCCGATTGTCATAGCTAGTTGAATTCTTCCCAGCGGGACGACCGTTGATCCCCCGAAACCGTACAGGGGGGTGATGTCTTTGGTTAGAGCTGTGCATTCTACCCCCAGGCTTTCCAAAGTTTCTTTGGAAATTATGTCTACTGCGCTCCCGGGGTCCACCAGGATTCTGTCCACTTCTGTGCCGCCGATTGTTGCTTTGATTATTAGTGCGTCGTCATGGGGGAAACTTACCCCCTGAGCGTCTTCATCGGTGAACATGACGGGTGTCGACCGACTTCCTCGGGTTTTGGGATTTTTTCTGTTTTCAGCACCTCTGTTCCCCGTCGTGCTCGGCTATAATTTTTCCTCGACCGGTTTGAGTCCCCGGCCAGCGTTGCCCCTCCTGCGATGACGTTCACCTCTCGATTCCTTGTCCTTTGTCTGGCGGCCATGATATTGTGGTCGATGTAATTGTTCAGGTACCCGTTCCGGGCCAGGTCCTCCATTTGTTCTCGCAGGTCCTTGCATTCATCGGTTGTGTGCCCTTTTAGATTGTGGTGCAGGCAGTAGGATCTTTTGTTTTTTCTGTCTGGGGGAAATCTTCTGAGGTCGGGCTCTATTAGAGGCCTTTTTCCCGTATCTCCATGATGATTTCTCCTGGCGGCTTGCTTAGGGGAATATACGCTTCCTCTCGGACCACATGGTTTACTTGAGTTGCGGGTCCTTTGCTTTGATTCTTTTGTGCCATTGGTTTGAACTCTCTGGGTCTTGGATTGAACTTCCGGAATTCTCTCTCTGGTCGCCGGTGGTCTTCTCTCCTGGTTACCCTTTCTCTGGCGGTTGTCCCTCTCCGGGATACTTTCTCTCTCTCCTTCTAGTAGGACGTACTTCCTGGCCACCTCTAGTGCAGTAGCGTAGTCTGGTGTTTCGTGGATCCTCAGGTGGGTCCATAGTTTCCCGACCCTTAGGGCCCCTTTTAGACTTTCCAGGGCTTCCGGGGATTCGTAGCCTCCGACCTCGAGTACAGCGTCATGATACCTTTCAATGAAGCTTTTCAGTGTTTCGTCGTCTCCTTGTTTTATGAGCCTTAGTTCCCCTATTGTTTTTTTAGGGGTGCAGGCTCCTTTGAAATGCCGGATAAACGACTTCTTGAGTTGGGAGAAGCTCTGAATGCTCCTCGGGGCCAGACTTCTATACCATAGGATGGCAGGTCCTCCTAAAGTTATGGGAAATACTTTGCATATGGCGTCGCCCATTACCCCCTGTACTTCCATTAGGAGGACAAAGTTTTCAATGTGGGATTTTGGGTCGGAGTGGCCTTTGTATGGTGCCATGGTCGGCATGTTAAATCGTTTTGGAAACTGCGCTGTTCTTATTTCCTCCGTAAGGGGAGACCCCTCTTCCTCGCCTCGGGTGTCTCCCGCCCCGATTTTGAGGCTTTCTCCCCACTTTGTCATCTCTTTTCTCAACCAAGATTTTATTTCACGGGTTTTGCCCCCGTGCCGCCTTCTGTGTTCTTCTGTTCGCCTGTCGCCCCGGGCGTGGCGTTCTTTAAACTCAGAGGTCTCCTGTACGTCTTCGTTATACTTTCTATCCTCCCTTCTGGAGTTGTAAAAACTGTCGGAGGAGGGGTCGGGTGATTGTTCCTCCTCTTCTTCTTCCCATGTGCCTTCTGATCTCCCTACTACCGCAGATCTTATCCCATAGGGGCCTCTCTTCCTGGGTCCCTCGTCTTCGCTTACGTCTACTACTCTTTTCCCTTTCTTCTTCTCTTTCCTTTTCTGTCCGGCCTCGGTTTCAGTTTCCTCGTTGTTTGCTCCTTCCATTCTTTCCAGTCGATCCATCATAGACCTCATGCCATCTTCCATTCTTTTCATCCAGTCTATTGCCGGGCCTCCTGGTTGGTGATTTCCGTCCTCCGCCATTTGTCTTCTCACGTGAACTGCTTTTTGTGAGGTTCCCCACAGACGGCGCCAACTGTTGACGGTGGATTTTGGTCTCAGGGCAATATGGGAATATCACCTCCGAGGAAATCCTCCTCCAACTGTGAATTTGTTTGGTTATGGGGGACCAAAGGCAAATTTAGCGGAAAACAAGAAAATACGCCAATCAGACGAGGTGTTTTAACGTGGTTCGGCGGATTTTGGGATCCGACCTACGTCCACGGGCAAGAACAGGATGGTGCTTTTTATTACTCAAATACACTCCTCGGGTCTCTTCTTTGCTTTTACAAATTAGAGCTCTATGATTCTAACCTCTCACTCTTGTGATGATTTTCAGATGTCCTTTTACACATGCTCTACCCTTCTATTTATTATAATACAGAAATCAGATTCCTATTTGTATAAGAAATCCTACTGGACTCAATCTTCTCTTCTTGCAAGGTTTCCTGATCCGGTGCTGCATTCTCCTTTCGTATTCCCTTTTGGATTCTGATTCCTTCTCCTTGCGAGAGTAGGACATTTCTCTTATCTTATCCATAAGAATGGGGCGCTGCTTTCCCGTCGTCTGGTCGGTCTTTGTGAGGTCGGCCATGATAATCTTTTATGCTGAGAGAGTTCCTGCCGACATCTATAGTGCTCGGTCACCCGGACCATAGTGGTCGGTCCTTTCGTAATGAGGTCGGTCTATTCATGATGTGGTCGGTCTTTTTCATGATGTCAACCAGGGAAAGAAATTTACCCTTTCGTCCTTGTTGTGCTGTCTTAAATGCCGTAGTGCCTGAAAACACCATCAACAATTTTATTATTATTATTTTTGTTTTGAAAATGACTTTAATAATTACACATAACACACTTCCGGATGTTTTATCCATTTCGGTCATGTAAACTTCAAAATTTGAAATTATTATGAACTTCAAAGTTTTAGATTTTTGAGTCTTATTTAATCTGGAACTTGAATCACCTCAATCCGATATCAGAGTAAAAAGTTATGGCCACAATACGACAATTGTGCAAAGTTGAAATTTCCGAAATTGTACTTCGTTAGAACGCCACTTCAAGTTTCCAATCTCCAAAATCAAAATGTCAAGTCCAGTTTTTGCCCTTATTTGTTCCACATTTCGTCCTGATTGATTCCATTGAGTCTATATTTTTATGTAAAATAAACTAAAACACATCAAAACGTTCATAAAACTCGAGAAACTATATAAAATATTAAGTAAAATGGGTGGTAAATATTGATATATTTTCCGCTCATCACACCCCATGCCTAACATTTTGCTAGTCCTCGAGCAAAATAACAAAATAAAATGCAATAAACAATTAAAATTAAACTAAGCCACTTTCGTAGGGATCACAGTTACATTTAGCGTATGCAACAAGCCTTTAAACCCCTAAGTGTCCCTAGTGGACGAGTTGTAGTTTCGTGAGGTCTTACAGTGACGATACCTACAAACGTCAATCTAATACACACAAAAGCAAAAAGACAAAAGAAAAGAGAATAAACAAGTTAGTGACTAAACAAGTGAAACTTCTTATCCAAGTTAATAACTGTTTTCTTTCTTTATAAATTAGTAAATAAGTAAATTCTCATATTATTTTTACCACTCTCTATATACACAACCAAGAAAGTATTAATCAGCTCATTGTGCCCACAATATTCATAAGTGTAGTTGAAAAGAGAGTAATATTTTTGTCCTAAAGTTATATCAGAATTCACACCTTTTTTAGCAATGGAATTTTTTTCTGATTTTATTTTTTCAATATCTTCAATCCATGTTGCGAGCTTTAGGTCAGTGACTCCCAAGCCAGTTGGCTTTAGGGCACTAGGTGTTAAGACACCCTTACAGACTTAATTACTCTTTTTTTAATAATAACATTTTCAATCCATGTAGCGAGCTTTGGGCCAGTGACTCCCAAACCAGTTGGTTTTAGGGCACTAGGTGTTAAAACACCCATTCAGACTTAATTACTCGGATCTCATATGTTTTTTTTTATACACAAATTTTTTTATTATTTTTTTAAAATTCCATCGCTTTTTTAGATGCTTCCTCCAATTAAACTAGAACACTGAATATTACAATCTTTTCAATTACAGCTTATGGCCGTATGTTACCATGCATATTGATAATACCTGTCAATTGAGCATATCAAGATCCATTTTAGTCAGTATTATGGAGAATTCACAAATTAAATAATTCAAAAGGAAATAAATAAAAATTAACTTGTTACGAAATAGGTTGAGATACGTCTCATGAGTGGAAATTCCTTACTCAGCTTTCTCACACCAATTTTACCTGATTAGTCAAATAAAAAACAAAAACACAATATATATATTTGAAAATTTTTGACTAAAAATCAAATAAAAACAACACAACGAAAAAATAAAAACAAGATACTAGTCAACTATTCCCCTCCCCCAAACCTAATTGAGACATTGTCCCCAATGTCTAAAAAGTTGAAGAAGAGTTTAGAAAATAGTACCTGGTTAGCTGAAAATCTATAACTAAAAAGAAAATTAAAGATTAAGATCCAGGTTTATCTGACGCTTTTTACCATGATCATTATCAGAACAGTTAATCTTGGAAAGGATAGGGTCAATTTGTGGTTCAAAGGCTTAAAAGTTGGTCAATTAAATCATGGGCAGTTCTGGCAGTGAAGATGATTTCTTTTACAGGTTTTGATACGAACCCATTTCTCCGGGCATCATCAAGAAACACACAAAGAAAATCATAAAATCCATCAGCGTTAAACAGTCCAATCGGTTTCTGGTGTATGTTCAGGTTCGCCCAAGATAGTACTGTATCGTACCTAAGCCACCTGACAAGGCAATAAAAGCATCAGCATGATTAATCATTTCAACCAGTCGTTCAGACATACCTGGTACAATAAGTTCCTCTCCGTTTGATGGTCATATAAGATTTGCCTCTGCCAAAGATTTTGGTATGATTCCTAGAACTTGACTACCTCCTTCCTGTACGGCCCTTGAAACGCTCCCCATTAGTCCAAGATTGCCACCGCCATATACTAGGTGCATATTCATTTCAGCTGTGACTCTACCCAATTCATGTGCTGCCTCAACGAACTCTGGTTTGAAACCAACACTAGTACCGCAAAACACACAAATGTTTACAACTCGTCTTCTTGAAGTTGCTTCCATATATTTTAATTTTTTTTTATTTATCAACTCTGGATGTCTTCAAGAGTGCAATGATGAGCTGAATTTATAGAATCTGAAAAAGGATGAGTAAAAATAGCACTAGTACCTGCCAAAAGATAATTATTAGCTAAACAGTAAAATATATCGTGAATGTCAAAAAGTCTGGATCCTGTCGGAGAAAATAAAAGAAAATAACAAAATAAATCATAATTATTAGATAAATACAAAGAGATAATAATATTTACAAAAAGTAATGGCTTGAATGACGTCTATGCGTCAGAGACAAGCTTCCCATCCAATTTTCTTATAAATTGGCAAACATGGTCTTTTAGAGTCAGATTGCCGAGACTTAAATGTTGTCTTTCTTTTTGGAATTGTGCATGTAACATGTGAATTGCGTGATGCACATACCCATTGGGATGCGTCTCAAGAGTCAATGATATGTCATCCAAAGACTCCTTACTTAAGCCATTCCTAATGAATTTAATTTTATATTCACGGTTATCAGACACCATTCCTAAAGAACGACAAAGAGTATTACATGTCATGCGTGCACATTTATAGCAAACACCCACTCTTTTAGCTCTTCTCTTTTTAGCATAGGTGCTTCTTCTTAAACCAGGCAGATATGAAATAAAAGAGTCAGAGGACTCACCTGCCAATAAGACCCGTGCTTCAATTAACCTACGAATGTCATTAGGAATACCTTTGATCATCAGAAGTCTCATTCGTTCCATGCGAGCTTTGTAGACTTTCATCAGAGAGTTTTGAAGGAGAGCAGGAAATTACTTGTGAAGATTTGCGAGAACGTATTCCATCCTATTTGTGACTTAACCTACAAAATAAAACACACAAAAATAAAACACACCAAATCTAAATATATACATAAATTGCATGGGTTACCTCCATGCTAGCGCTAAGTTTAACGTCGTCAGCTAGACATGACTGCCCGAACGTTAGGCTGGATCTGAAAATGTGACACTTTCTTTTTGTCGCTCCAATGATTCTCCCCAGTAGTGCTTGACACACTTACTTTTAACCTTGAATGTTTCATTAGAATTAGGATCATGTAACTCAACGGTTCTATTTGGTAAAACTTGAGTGATTAAGAATGAACCTGACCACCGTGATTTTAACCTCCCAGGGAACAATTTCAACCTTGATTTGCTGAACAATACCCGCTGCCCCAGTTCCAGTTGTATACGCACTAACTTCTCATCAAGTCTCTTCTTGGCCTTTTCTTTGTATAATTTGGCATTCTCGAAAGGCTGTATGTGAAATTCCTCCAATTCGTTGAGTTGGGGGAGCCATTTCTCTTTAGTTGCTTATAGTTCCAGATTTAACTTGTTCAATGTGTAGTACACTTTATCTTCAGGCTCCACATGTAGATGACATGCTTTAAGTTTGTCAGTGGAACTTTGCATTGCATCGGAGTTCTGGACGGTACTATTTATCACATCAAGTCTGAAACATTCATCATTCTTTTCATAATTCAGGAATTCCATGGCTTTGAAAACATTTAATTTTACTTCTTTGTCATGTACCCTCATGGTTAGTTCACCTTTTTGTACATCAATAATGGTTCGACCTGTAGCAAGAATGATCTCCCGAGGATGATGGGCACGTCTTCGTCTTCCTCCATGTCAAGGATAATAAAGTCTGCTAGGAGAATGAGTTTGTCGACTTTGACCAGCACATCTTCAACTACACCTCTCAGAAATGTGAGCGATCTATCAGCAAGTTGCAGAGAGACAGAGGTGGGCATTGCTTCTCCAATTTATAGTTTCTTGTAAATAGAAAAAGGCATCAAGTTAACACTAGCACCTAAATCATATAAAGCCTTACTGAAGGTATGTTCTCATATGGTGCAAGGGATGGTGAAACTACCAGGATCTTTCAACTTTGAGGGAAGCTTCCTCTGAATGATGGCATTGCATTCTTCTGTCAATGCTACTGTCTCATAATCTCCCAATCTCCGTTTTCGTGACAGAATGTCTTTCATGAATTTGATATAGCTGGGCATTTGTTCCAACGCTTCTGCAAATGGAATGTTGTTATGCATCTTTTTGAAGATCTTCAGGAATCGAGAAAATTGCTTGTCTAGTTTTTTTTTCTGGAGACGCTGTGGAAAAGGTGGAGGTGGAGTGAATCTTTCTCGATCATTTGCTTTTGCCTCTTTTTCCTCCATCTGTTGATCTGCTTCGTTGCTTTCTTTTGGAACTTCCTCAACAGTTGCCTTGACTCCAACATTTTTTTTATTTAAGTACCGCTTTTCAAAGTGATGGCATGACATTTCTCCTTCCCCATGTTCCTTGGATTTGGTTCTGTGTTGCTAGGAAGGGTACCTTGCGGTCTGTAACTCTAAGCATTGGCTAGTTGTCCCATTTGAATCTCCAGTATTTTCAAAGATGCTGCTTGACTTTGAATTAATGCTGATTGGGATTGAAACATGGCATCATATGATGGTGCTTGAGAATCGTATTTTGCTTCTAGCTTTTTCAAGTAAGCCAGCACTTCTGTTATTCCTGGTTCTTTTTCATACTTCTGGCCTTTGGTTTGCTGTTGGAATCCTGGTGGTGGATTGTTCATCTGCCCTGAATTGTTACTCCATGTGAAATTGGGATGATTCTTCCAACCTGGGTTGTAGGTATTGGAATATGGATCGTTCCTCTGTCTGTTGAAATTGTTAACATAATTCACCATTTCATCATGTTGGTTGTATGATTCTGCCTCTGGTGTTCCTCCATATGGTGAACTTGTGGATCTAGCATTAACTTCATGTTAAGAGTTTCTAGATTTTTGAAAATCAGATCCAGCTTGGCATTCATTGTTGTGTTGGCTCCAACTTCATAAATTCCTACGATTCGTTGAATCATGCTCATTTCTGTGGCCACAAAGAATTGTTATTGGCCATTTCTTCAATTAAGTCCCAGGCCCGATCCTCTCATTTTTCCATTAAAGCTCCTCTAGCAGCAGCATCAATTGTGGTTCCATTAAAGTCCATTATAGAAGGTTTGGACTTGTAGCCACTTTGCAATCTCATGGTGATGACATTTTCTGAGCAAATCCTTGTATATTTCCCAAGCTTTGCAGAGGGATTCTGAGTCATATTGTACAAAAGATGTAATGTCATTCCTCAACTTTGCAGTTCTGGCTGGGGGAAGGTACTTTGCATGGAATTTGGTGGCTAGAATGTTCCAAGTTGTGATGGAACCTGCTGGTAGTGAATGTAGCCAAGCCTTAGCTCTGTCTTTCAAGGAATATGGAAAATAATGCAGTCTCATTTCTTCTTCTGCCACTCAGTTGTAATTGAATGTGCCGTAAACTTCCAGGAAGTTGCTGATGTGGGCATTAGGATCTTCAGTTGCATTCCCCCCAAACTAAACAGACTGATGTATCATCTGAATGATGTTTTGATGTCACACGCATTTACTGCTAAGAGAGGAAGTACAATACATGAAATGAAGCCGTCAACCACCGGAATAGTTCTGTCTCGAATGGGAATTGGTGGTACAACCTCTAAAGGTTCAGGTTCCATGTTGATCAGTGCTTCTTGGCCTTCTCGCCTTTCCCTTCTCAACTGTCTGATAATTCTTTCAATTTTTGGGTCAAGCGGACGGATTTCAAAGCTTCTGGTTCTTCTCATGTAGTGTCTGAAAACCTGAAACACAAGAAAACAAAAATAATAAGTAAAAATAAATTAGACACAAGTAAAGGTATCTAACCCTAAAATTAATAGTAAGAGATAAATAAGTCCCCGACAACGGCGCCAAAAACTTGATCGGAGGAATCACTCACGTTACGCAAGCGCACGTATCGCTCAAGTAGTATAAAATGTATCAATCCCACGAGGACTTAATACCTTAGTTATCAATTTATGAAGTTAAATTTTTACAAGTACCTAATAGATTGATTTGTTGATTGGATGGTGATTTTAAAATTAAAGACAAATAATTAAAACAGTGTGAAAGTGAATTAAATGTAAAATAAATATTATAAAACTATCTAGGGTTGTGAATCCTTCCAATATCTTTTAAAGATGAAGTGGTTATCTTATGTTTGTGCAATATATCAGTTTATTAACCTGGAACACGAAAATATGCAAAAGCCTCTGTCGATAGTCAGATGCAAACACCCAAATAACCCAATTAATCATATGTCTATGTTAACCAAGTTACCTGAATTCATTAAGAATAAGTTCCAATTGTGGCTACCCCCGCCCGACAGGTATATGTCTATCCTGTAAGGAAATCTACCTAAGGGTCACCATGCCCCGTGGTGAGATAGTGAGCTATTGAGTCTAAGGGTGAAACCTGAAATTCCTTCACCAAGTTTATTTTAAGTTTACCAAATCAATCTTATTAATGGCCAATTAACAAGAAACATTAAGCTTAAGACTCAATAAATAAACCTTTATATTACCCAAGACATAAAATAACCAAATTTATAAACCGGTGATATTGAATTCATCACACTCCTAGATAATATGTTTAGTTACAAAACATACTTAAAATTATAAAATGCATAGTTAAACAGAATAACATAACAGAAAATTAAACAGTTGATAAAATTACAACAATAAAAGAAAAATGCTGGAGCTAGGGGTTTCACTTTAAATACTTCAAATATAGACGGTAACAAAGTTAGCACCTAAACTGACCATATAGGCGGAAACTAAGTCCAATAATATAAAACCGACCATATAGGCGGTAAATAATTAATTCAATTTACTTATTTAAATTAATGGAGTAAATCTAAATTATTATATTAAAAGTTTCACCCCCAGACTCCAGCAAAAAGAGATTACCTACTCATGATGTAATTAAAAACACACAAAAATTAATTAATTAAATAAAGAGAAAATATAAGAAAACTTAAATAAACATGCAAGACACTTTCTTTTAGGTTTTCATGGAGAAATCCCCTAAAGAAAGCATGAAAAATTTACAAAGTTTAGCTTGGTATTTATAGGCAAATCTAAAGGTTTCCACCAATTTCTCCACCAATTGCTCCACCAAACATGGAACCAAATCCTCCACCAAACATGCAAGCATGTTTGGTGGAAGTTTGACAATTTTCAATTTTTATTTTTATTTTTATTTTTATTTTGAAAATGACTTTAATAATTACACATAACACACTTCCAGATATTTTATCAATTTGGTCATGGAAACTTCAGAATTTGTAATTATTATAAACTGTAAAGTTGTAGATCTTTGAGTCTTCTTTAATTTGGAACTTGAATCACCTCAATCTGATATTGGAGTAAAATTTATGGCCAAAATACGACAATTGCGCAAAGTTGAAATTTCCGAAATTGTACTTCGTTAGAACGCCATTTCAAGTTTCCATCTCCAAAATCAAAATGTCAAGTCCAGTTTTTGCCCTTATTTGTCATTCATCCTGATTGATTCCATTAAGTCCCGATTTTATTTTATCTGCAAAATAAACTAAAACACATCAAAACGTTCATAAAACTCGAGAAACTATATAAAATATTAAGTAAAATGGGCGGTAAATATTGATATATTTTCTGCTCATCAAACATCTAAGCAAATGGTCATTCATCGACATGCCATTTCTTCAACTAGTCACTTTGCTAACTATTTAGGTTGTCACTGCTAAAAACCCATAATTAAGTGCTTACGAGTCTAACATAGATCAATTACTCAATGTATCAGATAAAAGTACATTAAAGAACTTATCGTTTCTAAGATTTCACCCTAAAACAAACAATATCATCATTGGACTTATGCTTTACTATTAAGGACTAAAAACAAATAAAATAATTTTTTTTAATAGGTATTATCACAGGTATTATCATGCGCATGCATGCACCCCCACACTTAAAACTTGTATTGTCCTAAATGTAAGATAAATATAAAGAAAAATGATTAAAGAACAACACTACCGGGCGCAGAGTTGATCAGGTTCCTGTTGGTAAGATTTGCGTTGTGTGATTGTGTAAGTTGCACTGAACACCTGCATAAATACTTATGCAAACAATAAATATACAATTAGCACACAATAAAATAAAACTACAGTAAATAAATTGAATAAAATAAATAAATGTAGATGCAAGGGTTGCCTCCCCGCTAGCGCTAAGTTTAACGTTTTCAGCCAGACGTAACCACTTAATGTTTTCATGGTGGCTTGCATGTAGTAAACTAGGTAGTCCCCTGTACTTTCTTCTTCGGTAGACACTGGTGATTAAAACCTAAAAATGAATTTTTTTCTGGCTGTTGTAGTTTATCCTGGGATCCTCCAGGGTCTGGTGGTTGAGATGTTATCAATTGGTTCAACCTTCTTTTGAGCTTCCCAGGTATCATCTTCAAATGAGCACTAATTCTCCTTTTCCTCCTGTTACAGTTCTTTGGGGTCAATTTCAGTTCGGGAGGGTTTGATTCATGTTGTAAAGAAGTTGTTGCTG
>SKCR01001113.1:0-28477 GCA_019454045.1 Zanthoxylum bungeanum | reverse complement strand
GTCTGCGTCTTCCTCTATATCAAGGACAATAAAATCTGCTGGGAAAATGAATTGTCAACCTTGACCAGCACATCCTCAACTACCCTCTCGGAAATACGAGCGTTCTATCAGCAGTTGCAGTGAGACTGAAGTTGCAGCATTGTTTCTTCCTTCTCAATATGTAATTTCCTGAAAATAGAGAAAGGCATCAAGTTAACACTCGCACCTAAATCACACAAAGCCTTACCAAAGTTATGTTCTCCTATGACGCAAGGAACCGTGAAACTGCCAGGATCTTTCAACTTCGGGGAAGTTTCCTCTGAATGATAGCGCTGCATTCTTCTTTAATGCTACTGTCTCGTAATCTCCAATCTCCTTTTTCGTGAAAGAATATCTTTCATGAATTTGGCATAGTGGGCATTTGTTCCAATGCTTCTGCAAATGGAATGTTGATATGCAGCTTTTTTGAAGATCTCCAGGAACGAGAATTGTTTGTCCAATTTGTTCTTCTGAAACGTTGAGGAAAATGTGGAGGTGGAATGATCTGTTCTTTTTTTTTGCCTTTGCTTCTTTCCTCCATCTGTTGCTTTGTTTCTTTGGAACTTCCTCAACAACTGTTTTGGCTCCAACATCTTTGTTGATTTCAGTACCGCTTTTTAACATGATGGCATGATATTGCTCCTTCCTCATGTTCCTTGGATTTGCTCTGTGTTGCTAGGAAGGGTACCTGGCGGTCTGTAACTCTGAGCATTGGCCAGTTGTCCAATTGATTCTCCAGTGCTTTAATAGAAGCTGATTGGCTTTGATTGAATGCTGTTTGAGCTTGAAACATAGCATCGTATTTTGCTTCTTGCTTTTTGAACATCTCTGCAAACCATTCTTTCATTTCTGGTTCTTTTTCATGCTCATGGCCTTGTTCTGCTGGTGGAATCCAGGTGGTGGATAGTTCTTTTGCCCTGAATTGTTGCTCAATGAAAAATTAGGATGATTTCTCCACCCAGGGTTGTAGATGTTGGAATATGGATTGTTCCCATGTCTGTTGAAATTATTGACATAGTTCACTGTCTCTTCCTGCTGAACTGGTTCTGGTGCTCCTCTATATGATGAACTTGTGGATCTAGTGGTAAGAGTCTCCATGAATTTGCATATCTGATCCAGCTTGGTGTTGACTGCTGTATTGGTTCCAACTTCATAAATTCCTGCAATTCTTTGAATCATGCTCCTTTCTGTTGGCCATAAGGAATTGTTGTTGGCCATTTCTTCGATTAAATCCCAAGCCTGATCTTCTCCTTTTGCCATTAGTGCTCCTCCAGCAGCAGCATCAATTGTGGTTCTCATTATTCCAGAAAGTCCATTGTAGAATGTTTGGACTTGTAGCCATTTTGCAATTTCATGGTGAGGATATTTCCGAAGCAAATCCTTGAATCTTTCCCAAGCTTCGCAAAGGGATTCTGAATCTTGTTGTACAAAAGATGTGATGTCATTCTTCAGTTTTGCTGTTCTGGCTGGTGGAAAGTACTTTGCAAGAAATTTGGTTGCTAAAGTGTTCCAAGTTGTGATGGAACCAGCTGGTAATGAATGTAGCCAAGCTTTAGCTCTGTAATTCAAGGAGTATGGAAAAATACGCAGTCTCATTGCTTCTTCTGATGCTCTGTTGTAGTTAAAAGTGCCGCAAACTTCCAGAAAGTTGCTGATGTGGGAATTAGGATCTTCAGTTGCATTCCCCCCGAACTGAACTGACTGCTGAATCATCTGAATGCATGTTTTGATGTCACATGCATTTGCTGGTAAGATAGGAAGTACAATACAGTAAATGAGTCTGTCAACCACCGGGATGGTTCTGTCTCGAATGGGAATTGGTGGTGCAACGTTCAAAGGTTCAGGTTCCATGTTGACTAAAGCTTCTTGGCCTTCTCGCCTTTCCCTTCTCAACTGTCTAATGGTTCTTTCAATTTCTGGGTCAAGCGGTCGAAGTTTAAAGCTTCTGGTTCGTCTCATATAGTTTCTCTGAAACCTGAAACACAAGAAAACAAAAACAATAAGTAAAAAGAAATTAGATACAAGTAACGTATCTAACCCCAAAACTAATAGTGAAAGATAAATAAGTCCTCGGCAACGGCGCCAAAACCTGACCGACCGGCGTAAACACACACGTATAACGCAAGCGCACGTATCGTTCAAGTAGTATAAAAATATCGATCCCACGAGGACTTAATATCTAATCTATTAATTTTATGAGGTCAAATGATTACTAGTATCTAACAGGTTGTTTGATTGATTTGAAATGGTGACGATTCTAAATTTAAAAACAAGTAAATAACATTGTTCGAAAGTAGATTTTAAGAAAATTTAATATTAAAAACTATCTAGGGTTGTGATTTCTTCCAATATCATTTTAAAGATGAAGTGGTTATCTTAAAGTTGGGTAATATATGATTTATTAACCTGGAACACTAAATTATGTGTAAGCCTCTGTCGATGGTCAGACACAAATACCCAGTTTAACCCAATTAAACCATATGTCTATGTCAACCAAATTATCTGGATTCATTAAGTTTAAGTTCCAATTATGGCTACCCCCGCCCGACAGGTATTTCTTATCCTGTAAGGAAATCTATTAAAGGGTTATCTATCCTCAAGGAAGATCGTGGGCTATAAGTCTAAGGTCTTAAACCTAAATCCCTATGTCTAGTTCATTTTAGATTTACCAGTTCAATTTTATTAATGGCCAGTTAATAAAAAGCATTAGGATTAAGACTCAATAAATAAACCTTTATATTACCCAACTATAATTTAACCCCTTATAAAACCGGTGATATTGGATTTCATCACAACCCCAGATAATTGGCTTAGTTACGACACATATTTACATGTAGTAAAAACTTAAATAAAATAAAAGACATAAAGTAAAATACTGAAAAGTAAATTGCTGAAAAGTAAAATGCTGAAAGTAAATGCTGAAAATTAAATGCTGAAAAGTAAATGCTGAAAGTAAATTGCTGAAAGTAAATTGCTGAAAAGTAAATTGCTGAAAAGTAAATGCTAAAAGTAAATTGCTGAAAAGTAAATAAAGTAAAAGTACAATAAAAGAAAATGCTGAGGTAAAAGGATCCGCTTTTAATACTTCTATTTTAAATATCTCCCTTAATATAATATATTAACTTGCATGATAATTACCAACCAGCCATATAGGCGGTATCCAGATTAAGTCAAATTAATAAATAATTACCAACCGACCAATCAGGCGGTATCCAGTTTAGTCAGGTTAAAACCAATTTAATAATTACCAACCGACCAATATGGCGGTTATCCTCGTTAAGTCAGATTTTAACTAGTTTATATATTATAATTAAGGGAGATTAATCTAATATTAGTCATAAAAGTTTTACCTTTTACCCCAGCAAAGGGGAGTTACCTCCTCATTACTGAAAAGTAAAAATTGAAAATTAAAGAAAGAAAAGTACTGTGCGTAAAAGTAAATTGTGGAAAGTAAAAACTGAAAAGTAAAGAAAAGAAAGTGCGAAAGCGGAATAATTACTGAAAGCTATAAATAAACAAACAAGATACAATCTTCTTAGTATTCTTAAGGAATTCCTTAGAGAAAGTATGAATTTTACAAATGAAATGGCTTGGTATTATAGGTAAAATTTTGCCTCCATCAAAATCATCCACCAAATCAATTATTAATTGCTCCACTAATTGCTCCACCAAATCCATTATTAATTACTCCACTAATCTCTTATCATGTTTGGTGATGATTTGATAATTTTTATTATTTATTTATTAATTTATTTTTTGCTTTGAAAATGATTGAAAGTGACTTTAATAATTACACACTACACACTTCTGGATGGTTCATCAATTTCGGGCATGAAATCTTCAGAATTAGAAATTATTTTGTCTTTCAAAGTTGTAGATCTTTGAGTCTTCTTTAATCTGGAACTTGAATCAGCTCAATCCGATATCTGAGTAAAACGTTATGCCCAAAATACGACAGATGTGAAAAACTGGAATCTCCAAAACTGCACTTCGTCAAAAACGCCCTTTCAAGTTTCCAATCTCCAAAATTAAAATATCAAGTCCAATAATTGCCCTTATTTGACCCATATTTCGTCCTAAATGATTTCATTAAGTCCCAATATTATTTTATCTGCAAAATAAACTAAAACACATCAAAACGTTCATCAAACCCGAGAAACTAAACAAAATATTAAGTAAAAGGGGCGGTAAATATTGATATATTTTCCGCTCATCACATGCAATCTTAGATGTAAAATATATGTAAATTTAGGTGCAAGTTTTATTTTGTACATGTGAATTTAGAAGCATGATACTCTCGGAAATAAGTGTTACTTAAGCTTAATTAAATTATTACATAAATCCTTTCATTACAAGTGACATAAGTAAGGGAACATTCCGAACCAACGGTTTGAGGTCTTCCGTTGCGAGGGGGTGTTGAGTGCGGCCTTAAATCTCATTTTTTCGGTTACACAGGGGGTGGCGACTCCATTATCTCCGGTTTAGTCCCCCTTGGGCTACTCCGTACTCCCAACTATGTCTTGAGCCTCGGACAACATGCGTCATCCAGTTTCCGTTTCTACACCACCGTTGGATGCAGGGTGCAGGGTGGTAGACGCCTCTCCTGGTGCCGTCTCGACGGTCGACCGTGCCGGCTGACCGCCGATGCGAACTGGCAGTGGCTTCTTCAGTTTTTGAGACGGGGGAGGTTTTTGGGAGACGAGGGAATTCTGACATTTTTTATAATTTCTAAAATTTATGGGATTTATAAGAAAAATTCTAAAAATTACATTTTGACCCCGGAAAATTACGGTTAGGGCCCCTACCATGGGTTTTTCAGAAATTATTATTTTTTAAGCCCATCTGATACAAATTTTGAAAAATATTCAACTAAAAGTTGTTCCATGCTTGATAACTGACGATCGTGTCTTAAAACTCGAATTTATCGACTTCATGGCGATCTTTATTAGTTTTTGATTTCCTCTTGATTCCAGTAACTGGTGTCCGTTGGCTCCCTTTGTGTTAACGGGCTTGGGCCCTTGAGGCGGTCCGGGTCGGTCCTTGCGTGACATTCAGTTTGTGGGCCCAGTCTGATTGATGGGCCTCAGGTTTGTGGTTAGTTTTGCGGTGTGTTGTGTAATGTTGTTTTTACCCTTGGGGCCAATTTTGGCCAAACAGTTTGTCCCATACTCTTTAAGTCTGGGAGTCCTAGGCTTAGAGAGTACCTTCGTGTACGTCAAGTGAATCTGGAAATATTCTTCAATTTTGTTGATCATGGCTGTGTTCTAGGGCAAATCTTCGTCGTACAGCTCGTGAGTGGGGAATTTTGGTCTCCATGATTCTGGCTTTCGATAGTAATTTTGGAGGTGTCTTTGGATCCACTGTGACGGTCGAGGAAACTACCTTGTTCGACATATCGTAATGGTGGAACTCATATTTCAAGTACGTCGACCTTGTGAGCTTATGGGAGATCATCCAATGCGAATTGAATCGAACAGTGCTTTGGTGCATGTCGTATGGGATCAGGGGACGTACAAGGTCGACTGAACCAGACGTTTGTTCAGGCGTAACCTCACTCGACTTGCATGTGCCAAGTGATTATTATATATTTGTTTGACTCGACATGAGTCAGCAGAGGGTGTCTTTGGTCAACGGAATGAGACGAACGTTCTGGGGTGAGCTCACTGGACTTATATGTGACGAGTTATTTATCATGTCTTTTGCTTGACTCGACTTGAGTTAGCAAGGTCGTCTCTCGGTTGACTGAATTGGATGACGGCTCATGATTTATTTCACCCAACATGTCAAATGCGTCGATTGATTTTCATAACCATTATCTCATCAGGGGAAGTCCTCGGTCGACTGAACCGGATTGTGGTTCAGGATTCTTTTCACTCGACATGTCGAGTATGTCGAATGACTTTCATAACCATAATCTCATCAGGGGATGTTGCTGGTCGACTGAACTTGATGGTTGTTCAAGAATCATTTCATTCGACATGTCGTATGTGTCAAATGACTTTCATAACCATTTTTTTATCAGGGGAAGTTGCTGGTCGACTGAACTTGATGGTTGTTCAGGAATTATTTCATTCGACATGTCGTAGTGTCGAATGACTTTCATAACCATTTTCTTATCAGGGGAAGTCCCCGGTCGACTGAACCAGATTGTGGTTCAGGATTCTTTTCATTCGACATGTCGAGTGTGTTGAATGAATGTCATAACCATTATCTCATCAGGGGAAGTCCCCGGTCGACTGAACCGGATTTGGTTCAGGAGTGGTTTCATTCGACTTGTCGAGTGAAAAACATAATTCTTATTTTATCAGGGGGATGTCCCCGGTCGACTGAACTGATGGGTTTAGGAGTGGCTTCATTCGACTTGTCGAGTGAAAAACATAATTCTTATTTTATCAGGGGGATGTCCCCGGTCGACTGAACTTGATGGGATTCAGGAGTGGCTTCATTCGACTTGTCGAGTGAAAAACATAATTCTTATTTTATTAGGGGGATGTCCCCGTCGACTGAACTTGATGGGGTTCAGGAGTGGCTTCATTCGACTTGTCGAGTGAAAAACATAATTCTTATTTTATCAGGGGGATGTCCCCGGTCGACTGAACTTGATGGTGTTCAGGAATAACTTTCTCGAGTTGTTGAGTGAAAAACATAATTCTTTTTTCATCAGGGGGGATCTCCCGGTCGACTGAACTTGATGGTGTTCAGGAATAACTTCTCTCGAGTTGTCGAGTGAAAAACATAATTCTTTTTTCATCAGGGATGTCCCCGGTCGAGTTGTTCTTGAAACTATTAAATATCATCGTACTCCTAACGTGCTCGACATGAACCGACATGTAGATGTCTTTGGTCCACAGATCCGACACTTGGAATATCACCAAATTGTCATTGGCCATCAATTGCAAACCCTAGCGCGAGTTACGAGGAGTCTTTTGGCGGGAACTTTGGCGCCAATTCGAGTTGTGTATAAAAGAGCTTTGGGCATTACATTTTACTTCAATTGGAAGTCGAGTAAAGATAGAGCTCTCAAGTATCACAAAGGTATTCTTCAAAACTCATTTCTTCTTCAATTTCTTTAAACATTCATATTGAATATTCAAGCTGTTCTAAGGTAGATTTGGCCGTTTGATCTTTGGGGTTTGTGTGACTCGTTGAGAAATCGTGTTTGTGGGTTTTGATCTTTAGAAGGTTGGGTACTAGGGAAGTTAGTTGTATTGATGTCGAGTGGAGACTCTCTAGGTAGCTGAGGCGTTAGTATTGATAGTTATGTTGATTTGTCAAGTGACACAATGGAGGGTGTAGAGGACAGAGATCGGTCGTATCAGGGGATGATCGAAAGTGGTGCAGTCACTCTAGCTAGGCCTTCCCAAGAGACCCCTACTGAGGCCATACCACTGAGATCTTTGCCCACTGTCGGGGAGTCGAGTGACTTTTCTTCTACCAGTGAACCCACGAATTTACTGTCGAAAAACCCTGCTAGTCGAATGACAGGGAAATTGTTGAGGGAACTCAGCATTATGTATAGGTTCCTAGATTATTTGGAGCTCTGGGTGCCTTCGTCGAATGAAAGAATATATTACAAGGTCCCGGGGTGGATGGGATTCTACGTACGTCCATTTTTTGTAGGGTTGAGATTTCCTATCCCGAGATTGGTCTGGGAAGTTCTAGATCATTTTCGTGTCGCCCCCTCACAATTGATGCCTAATGCGGGGAGAATCTTGTTGTCGATTGAGTGTTTGGCCTTTGAGTTGGGAATCCTCTTCGAGGTAAGAGATGTGTTAGAGACTTACTACTTAAAGGAGCATTTGAAGGAAAAAGGGAGAGATATACTCTGATCCTTAGACAGAGGAAGATGCCATTAGTTACTGGATTGCCAACTAATGATAGAGGGAATTGGCAGTCCTACTACTTCTTTGCAAAAGGGGATGGTATATTTGGATCAGCAGGGGCTGGTCGAATCCCTGAATTTTGGTGTCCGTCGAGTGAGTAACTTTCTTTCCTTAATTCATAATTTTTTGAGCCAAATTCACGCATTTAAATTACCACGCATTTATTTATTGCAGATCCTTTACGAAATAGGTCACCTGTCACAACTGCACGTACAATCTCAAATACCGAAACCGTTCTATCTCTGTCGGCTGAGGAAAGACAGTGTAAAAGGATATTGACAGAGGGAAGATTAAGGGCGACTCCGTTGTGGGAGGATATCTATCACCGAGAAGGAGGTAAAGTTCTGGCCCTCTGTAAAAACGTTTTGCCCATGATAAACTGTAGATGGTCGATTCACACATTGTATGGGGAAAATAGATATCGAGAGCCCATAAAAACTGAAGAATTTTTATGCGCATAGGAAATGATGACTGGGCCATTTGCGGTAGCTTCACTCGACGAAATGAAGAGTCGAATAAAATCAATGAATCATAAGAAGATAGGGGTAGAGAGCAGAATGAGAAGCTGGCACTCAAATTCGGGAGGTTATTCCGAGTGAGGGTGTCGTAGTAGAGAAAAGGAAGTCGACTGAGATGGCTTATGGGGGAAGAAAAGGAAATCAGTCGCCGAGGCAGAAACAGAAGAGGACTCTGATAACCTCACCCTAAAAGTCCCGCGGGAGTCGACTGCAATCTCAGATCCCTCAAGCATTGACTCATTCGTTGGAGGATTACTACTTCAAGGGGATGAAGTAAGATTGGCACAAATCGGGCCTGTGGAGGCAATGAAGAAAGCCATCGCCTTAAACTATCAGGTAAGGGGTTTTTTTTTCTTAATCACTATTAATATTATTATTTTTTTTTTTTGAATGACGCTCTGAATCAAATCCCCCAGGCACTGGAATGCAGCTTATTCCTGCGAAAGAATGCGGAGTCTAATCAGAGAAGGTTCAAAGAACTGGAGAAGGCCCTGTCGGCTACGAGGAAGGATTCGTCTTACCAAATCTGGGCTGGTCGTGTCGCAGAGGAATGAGAAGGTTCTTGAGAAGGAAGTGAAGGAAGTGAAAGCTACACTCAAGCTGGAGAAGGATACCGCCGAGCTAACGATTGAAGGTTACAAGGAAGGGTTCGAAAATGTGAAGAAGGAGAAAGAGTCTTTGATAGAGCAGATGGATGACATTGCTATTGACTCCATGATGAAGAATAGGTATGACTTAATGAATGAGTTTCTAGGCTGGAAGCACGTGGAATGGAAGCCTGAGAAATGGATTCGAGAATTCGCAAGGCATACAACTGGCATCCCTTCGTCGGCCGAGGAAGAAGTCGAAGAGTTAGGAACGGAAATTGAAATGAAGAATGGCGAAGACGAGCTAGTTGCAGCACCTGTTGAGGAGACGGTGGAGGTCGAGAAGCACGAAGAACAAGGAGAAAATGTCGGACTGGTCGCTGGCCATTCTGAGCCCATGATTGTGGAGAATGAAGAAGATGTCCCTGCCAGCATCCCAACAACCACTGATGTAGAGGGAGCGGGTCTTTGAGGCCGAGGATATAAGAGTTAACTGGAATGTGTTTGTGCAGTTTGTATTTATAATCGAAAGGATGGCCAAAAAAAACATTTTATACTTTAAACGTTGTGTATAAAAATGATGAACGATTTATTATTTTGAATGTGAAAAGCGGGATGAGGATTCAATGAACAATCTTTATTGCAATTCGTCGAATAACTTCTACAAACGTCTTTGCTTTATTTAAATACGACAATTCTAAAAAGTTAACTGGCACATAAATGACAAAACATAAATGTTACCGGATAAATCTTTTAAGGTGCACCGCATTCCAACTGTTGCGAACGGGATTCCCCTCCACGGTCTGTAACTTGTAGGCTCCTTTCCCAACAACCCCTGTGATAAGATAAGGGACTTCCCAATTTGGGCCCAACTTCCCATCTCCACTTTCCTTAGTGTTCTGGAACACTCTTCGTAGGACCCAATCACCAGTGCGGAAAGTCCTAGTCCTAACATTTTTGTCGAAGTATCTGGTCATCTTCTGTCGATAAGCAGCCAATCGAATGGAAGCTCTGTCCCTAGTCTCATCAATCGTGTCGAGATTGAAGTTCATCAGTTGTTGATTACTTTTTCCGTCGAGCCATTGGTATCGTGTGGAGGGGATGACTTCTTCTGTTGGAATAACCGCTTCCATTCCAAATGCCAATGCGAAAGGAGTTTTGCCAGTGGAAGATCTCACAGTTGTTCGGTACGAGCACAAGACTCCAGGTAACTCATCCGCCCAAGCGCCCTTAGCCTTCTCCAACCTCTTATTCATTGTGTTCAAGATTGTTTTATTAGACGAATCTGCTTGGCCGGTTGCTTGTGGAAAGCGCGGTGTAGAGAATTTCAGTTTGATGCCCCAGTTCCTGCAGAAATCTTGAAAGTGATGGCTGATGAACTGTGAACCATTGTCGGTCACAATTTCTCTTAGTATGCCGAACCGACATATGATATTCCTCCAAACGAACGTCTGAGCCTCCTTGTCGCGTACTCTTGTAAAAGCTTCAGCTTCTATCCACTTCGAGTAATAATCCGTCATTACAAGCATGTAGACACGTTGGCCAGGTGCGGCTGGTAGTTTTCCAACAATGTCCATGCCCCACTTCATGAATGGCCACAAAGATAAAATTGGGTTTAGTTTTTCTGGTGGTAGATGAGGAATTGGTGCGAATCGCTGGCACTTATCACACCTCTTTGTGAATTCAGCGGAGTCTAGTCTTATTGTCGGCCAGTAATACCCTGTCGAATGGGCTCAGAGAGCCAAACTCCTGCGGCCTGAGTGGTTCCCACATTCCCCTCCGTGCAATTCAGTCAATACATGCTGAGCTTCGTCGTGTGTTAAGCATTTCAAGTATGGTCCCGTGAACGACCTTCTTAGCAACTGACCTTCGAACACCACGAACCTTGCAGACTGTCTTTGAACTTTCCTAGCTTGCACTTTGTCTTCTAGAAGCAGGCCTTTTTGCAAATATTCGACTGACCTGATAGCGGCTACAGCTGCCTCGTCATTCCAGATTTCCGGGCAGCTTAAATACACTACTGGTATTGTTCGTGGTTTGTCGCCTTCCATAGTCGATCTGAGGGTTGCCAATGCATCAGCCTGGGAATTTTTGCTTCTTGGGACTTGGGTTATGGAAAATTTGTCGAATGTCGACCGTATATCATTTACCTTATGTAAGTAGGAAGCCATTGTCTGACCCCTGGCCTGATAAGATCCTTCAATTTGGTTGACTATCAACTGAGAGTCAGACGTCACTTCTATCTCTTTCGCTCCCAATTCCTTGGCCAATAATAATCCTGCGACCAGTGCTTCGTACTCTGCTTCGTTGTTGGTAATTCTAAAACCACATTTGATTGCCTGTTGCAGAGTATCGCCCGTGGGAGTAGTGATCACCAGTCCAAGACCACAACCTTTTT
This sequence comes from Zanthoxylum bungeanum, assembly GCA_019454045.1. Taxonomy (NCBI): domain Eukaryota; kingdom Viridiplantae; phylum Streptophyta; class Magnoliopsida; order Sapindales; family Rutaceae; genus Zanthoxylum; species Zanthoxylum bungeanum. The sequence continues at coordinate 17,073 of SKCR01001113.1, read as the reverse complement.
TGTTACTCGACCCGTCAACTGCTAACATCCAAGGGACTGTCGACTGAATGGAGTTGACTTCAGCTTCGGCTGCCGCCAAAATACCGGGAGCGAAGTCGGCCACAAAATCGGCCAAAGCTTGCAACTTGATAGCCGTTCTAGGCTGGTAATCTATGCCGTGCTCTCCAAGCTCAATCGCCCACTTCATCAACCTCCCTGACAATTCAGGTTTATGGAGAATGCTCCTCAAAGGGTACGTCGTGTAGACTGTGATCGCATGTCCTTGAAAATAGGGTCTGAGTTTCCTCGCGGCTGTGACAAGAGCGAAGACCAACTTCTCCATTAACGGGTAGCGTGTCTCTGCCCCCAGCAATGCTCTGCTTACGTAGTAGATTGATTGTTGATGCCCCGACTCCTCTCTCACCAAGACTCCACTGACAGCGTGTTCCGAGACTCCCAAATAGATGTAGAGGCTTTCTTTGTCGTGTGTTTTTGACAACATGAGTGGTGAAGTTAAATATTGTTTAAGTCCTTTCAGCGCTTCCTCACAAGCAGGAGTCCATTCAAATTTATTTGCCTTTTTAAAGCTGAGAAGAATAAAAAACTCTTATATGTGGATTTGGAGATGAACCTGTTCAACGCCGCGATCCTCCTGGTTAGTCATATGATATCCTTCGGGCTAGAAGGGGAAGGGATGTCGAGGATTGATCTAATCTGGTCTGGATTTGCTTCAATGCCTCGTCGCGTGACTACGTACCCCAAGAATTTCCCTGAAGCGACACCAAACGCACACTTAGTAGGATTCAATTTCATTCCGTACCTGTCCATGATGTCGAAGGCTTCTTCCAGATGACTGAGATGTTGCTCAGATTTGACAGATTTCACCAGCATGTCGTCAATATAAACCTCCATTGTCTTCCCAATTTGACTGTCGAACATTTTATTGACCATTCGAGCAAGACTTTGTAGCAGAATATCCCCGGTTTGTGACAAAGGCTGTCTTCTCTTGATCGTCAGGATGCATGAGGATCTGGTTGTAGCCTGAATACGCATCCATGAAGCTTAATAACTCGTGTCCTGCAGTCGCATCCACCATTAAATCAATATGTGGTAAAGGAAACGAGTCATTTGGACAAGCCTTGTTCAAATCTGTGAAGTCGATGCAGACTCTCCACTTCCCATTCTTTTTCTTCACTACTACAACATTCGCAAGCCACTCCGGAAATTGTACTTCTCTAACCGCTCCATCTGCAATAACTTTTGTATCTCTTCGTCAATGATCCGGTTCCTTTCAGGAGTGAACTTTCTTCTTTTCTGTCTAACAGGGACGTGGTCTGGATCCACATGCAATTCGTGAGTGATGAGCTCCGGATCAATTCCAGTCATCTCTTTGTGTGACCACGCGAAGCTTTGATTAATTATTGCTTTGATTCGCTTTTTTATTGTAATTATCTTTATTTTCGTAGACAGGATCCAGACTTTTTAACCTTTCACGATTTCTTTTGTTGTTTAACTAACAATCGTCCTCTGGAAGATATTAGTGCTATTATTACTCACCCTTTTTCAGGTACTATAAATTCAGCCCGTCATTACACTTTTGAAGGCATCCTGATTTGAAAAAGAAATACATAAAATATGGAAGCCACTTCAAGAAGACGAGTTGAAAACATCTGCGTGTTTTGCGGTAGTAGTGTTGGTACTAAGCCACAATACATAGAAGCAGCACAGGAATTGGGTCGAGTATTAGCTGCAAGGAATATGCACTTAATATATGGCGGAGGAAATCTTGGACTTATGGGGATCGTTTCAAAGGCTGTACAGGAAGGAGGCAGTCATGTTTTGGGAATCATCCCAAAACCTTTGGCAGAGACAAATCTTATGGTTCATCAAACGGAGAGGAACTGATCGTGCCAGGTATGTCTGAACGACTGGTAGAAATGATTAACCGTGCTGATGCTTTTATCGCTTTGCCAGGTGGCTTGGGCACATTGGAGGAAATTTTTATAGTTCTATCTTGGGCGAACCTGAACATACACCAGAAACCGCTTGGACTGCTTAACGTTGATGGATTTTATGATTTTCTTTGTGTTTTCTTGATGATGCTCGGAGAAATGGGTTCGTGTCAAAACCTATGAAAGAACTCCTCTTCACTGCCAGAACTGCTCCGGATCTAATAGACCAACTCATAGCTTATGAACCACAAGTTGACCCTATCATTTCAAAGATAAATTGGTCTGGGGACGATCGTGGTAAGAGGCGTCGGGTTAATCTGGATCTTAACCTTTAATTTCCTGTAGAATTTCTGCTAACCAGGTATTATCTTCTAAACTCTTCTTCTACTGTTTAAGACATTGGGGACAATGTCTCATTTAGGTTTGGGGGAGGGAATTAGTTGGTCAGTACCTTGTTTTTTTTTTTAGTTTGTGTGTTATTTTTATTTTTTAGTCCAAAATTTTTCGAAAAATACAAAAGAAATTGAAAATTTTTTTAAAAAAAACAAAAATATTTTGCGTTTTTGTGTTTTTTATTTTTGACTAAAAAGGTGAAATTGGTAAGAGATAGCTGAGTAAGGAGTTTCCACTCCTGAGACGTTTTTCAAACCTATTTCGAAACAAGTTAATTTTTGTTTATTTCCTTTTGAATTATTTAATTTGTAGATTCTCCATAAAACTGACTAAAATGGATCTTCATATGCTTAGTTAACAGGTATAATCAACATGCATAGTAACATACGGACATGAGCTATAACTGACAGGATTGTAATATTCAGTGCTATAGTTTAATTGGAGGAAGCATCTCAAAAAGTGATGGAGTAAAAAAAAATAAATAATAAATAAATATATAAATAAAGCATCTAAGATCCGGGTTATTAAGTCTGTAAGAGTGTTTTAACACCTAGTGCCATAAAGCCAACAGGTTTGGGAGTCACTGGCCCAAAGCTCGCTACATGGATCAAGGATGTTGCAAAAATATTTATATCTAATGTCTGGGTAATTAAGTCCGTAGGGGTGTCTTAACACCTGGTGCCCTAAAGCCAACTGGTTTGGGAGCCACCGACCCAAAGCTCGCTACATAGACAGAAGATATTGTATATAAATAAAAAATAGAGAAAAAATCAGAAAAATTAGAAAAAAAAAAAATTTACTCCATTACTATAAAAATGTGTGAAATCTAATAAAACCTTAGGACAAAAATATTATTCTCTTATCAATTGCACTTGTGACTGTTGTGGGCAAAAATGAGTTGATTAATATTTTGCTGGCTGTGTATATGGAGAATGGTAAATATAATCAGAGAATTTACTTATTCGGTAGTTTAGAAAGAAACAAAACAACTAGTAACTTGGAGTAGAAGTTTCACTTGATTAGTCATTAACTTCTTTATTCTCTTTTCTCTTGTCTTTTTGCTTTTGTGTGCATTAGTTTTAACTAACTTTTTACTTTTGTAAAACGTTTGTGGGTATCGTTACTGTAAACCCTCACGAGACTACAACTGGTCCACTAGGGACACCTAGGGGTTTAAAGGCTTGTTGCATACGCTAAATGCAACCGTGATCCCTACGAAAGTGGTTTAGTTTAATTTTAATTTTATTTTGTTGTTTTGCTCGAGGACTAGCAAAATGTTAGGTTTGGGGGTGTGATGAGTGGAAAATATATCAATATTTACCGCCCCTTTTACTTAATATTTTGTTTAGTTTCTCGGGTTTGATGAACGTTTTGATATTTTTTATTTTATTTTGCAGATAAAATAATATCGGGACTCAATGAAATCATTTAGGACGAAATGTGAATCAAATAAGGGCAATTATTGGACTTGATATATTAATTTTGGAGATTGGAAACTTGAAAGGGCGTTTTTGACGAAGTGCAGTTTTGGAAATTCCAGTTTTGCGCATCTGTCGTATTTTGGGCATAACTGTTTACTCAGATATCGGATTGAGCTGATTCAAGTTCCAGATTAACGACGACTCAAAGATATACAACTTTGAAAGAGAACATATTTTCAAATTCTGATGATTTCATGACCGAAATTGATGAACCATCCAGAAGTGTGTGGAGTGTAATTATTAAAAGTCATTATCAATCATTTTCAAAGCAAATATTAATTAATAAATAATTAATAAAAATTATCAAATCACCACCAAACAAGATAAGAAATAGTGGAGCAATTATGGATTTGGTGGAGTAATTAGTGGAGAAATTAATAATGGATTTGGTGGAGAAATTGATTGATGATTTGATGGTGGCAAAATTTTGCCTATAAATACCAAGCCATTTCATTTGTAAAATTCATACTTTCTTCTTTGAAATTCTTAATGAATAAATAAGAAGATTGTATCTAGTTTGTTTATTTTTAGTTTTCAGTAATTAATTTTCAGTTTCGCACTTTCTTTTCTTTACTTTTCAGTTTTTACTTTCCGCAATTTACTTTTACACACAGTACTTTTCTTTCTTTAATTTTTCAGTTTTTACTTTTCAGTAATGAGGAGGTAACTTCCCCAGCTAGGGTGAAAGGTAATTCTTTTACTATTGCTATTTAGATTAATCTCCCTTAAATATAATATATACACTATTTAAAATATTGACTTAAAAAGGATACCGCTATATTGGTCGGTTGGTAATTCATTTTAATCTGGTTTTAACCTGACTAATCAAGGATACCGCCAGATTGGTCGGTTGGTAATTAAACTTTCTTACCGCCTATATGGCAGGTTCATGGACAAATCTTTTTAACCGCCTTAATGGCCGGTTGGACTTAATTTGACTTAATCAGGTTACCGCCTATATGGCTGGTTGGTAATGTTATCACAAGTTTATATATTATATTATGGGAGATATCTATATTAGTAGTAGTAAAAGTAATTCCTTTTACCTTAGCATTTTATTTTATTGTAATTTACTTTTCAGTATTTACTTTACCGCATTTTTACTTTATGTCTTTTATTTTCAAGTTTTTACTAGCCCTAGTTATGTGTTGTAACTAAATTATTTATCTAGGGTTGTGATGACTTTTAATATCACCGGTTTATAAGGGGTTAAATTATAGTTTGGGTAATATAAAGATTTATTTATTGAGTCTTAATCTTAATGCTTTTTCATTAATTGGCCATTAATAAAATTGATCTGGTAAATCTAAAATGAACTGGACATAGGGATTTTAGGTTAAAGACCTTAGACTCCACGATCTTCCTTGAGGATAGATAACCCTTTAATAGATTTCCTTACAGGATAGGAATATACCTGTCGGGGGGGGTAGCCATAATTGGAACTTAATCTTAATGAATCCAGGTAATTTGGTTGACATAGGAATATGGTTCAATTGGGTTATACTGGGTATTTGAATTTGACCATCGGAAGAGGCTTTTACATAATTTCGTGTTCCAGGTTAATAAATCAATGTATTACCCAACTATAAAATAATCACTTCATCATTAAAATGATATTGGAAGAAATCACAACCCTAGATCTTTGTGTCTTTTGTATTTTCTTTAGTATTTTCTTTTGTCTTTTTATTTATTTAATTATTTAGCAACGCCACAATCAACCAAACAAACAAACAATCTCTCTTTTCTCCATTTAATTAGATATTGTAAATAAATAGATTCAACAATTAATAACAACAGTAGAAATTAAGTCCTCGTGGGATCGATATTTTTATACTACTTGAACGATACGTGCGCTTGCGTTATACGTGTGTGTTTACGCCGGTCAGTTGTTTGGGTGAGTCACTGGGCAGACATATGTGTAGTGGGCTGTTTAGGCGCTGAAGTCGAGGTTGGCAGGTGGCTGGGACGTACGTGGGCTGTGTGAAGGGTGAGAGGCGAGAGAGATTTGTTAAGGGTGTTTTGTGATTTGTTTGGCTGAGGGAGAGTTAGCTGAATGGGCAGGTGGCGTGAAGGGCAAAGATACATGGCTATGGTGCGTGATTAATGTGTTGTGGCTAGTGTAAATGTGTGGAGGCTAAAGGTTGAAGCGGCAACATGTGAGAGGGGCTGATTGAGTGAGACAGTGAGGGGCGTTTGCGTGGGTTTAAGGTAGCTCGTAAGTAGGGGACAGTGGCGTGAGTGGGGGTATTTGAATGAGAGGTCTTAGCGTGAGTGGATGGCTTATAATATGGATGTACCAATGGTAATAGACCGAGCCAAGACAGAGGTAGATGATGCAATCAATATATGAAAGACGCGGCAAATATCGTGGTAAAGGTAGCCTTTTAGGCTTTTCTTCCCCCAATTGGAGAACCTTTTCAGTCCAACACAATAAGCCCATGCGTTTTCCATTACAATGCGTACAAAGACAATGATAACTATATGAAACTTCATATACCCGATTGAACACATCTTACATTCAACCGAATATACATCAACCGGCGTGGAAAAGCATCGTGGTAAATGATTTTAACCCCTCCAAATAGGGGACCCTTAATCCGACTTACTAAGCCCATGCGCTCGATCGCATCATGCATACAAAGAATAAAGACAATAATACCAATCTTAGTATGCCCGATTGATCATATCTTACATCCAACCGAACACACATCAACCGGCGCGGCAAAGCATCGTGGTAAAGGATTTTAACCCCTCCAAATAGGGGACCTTTAATCCGACTTACTAAGCCCATGCACTCGATCGCATCATGCATACAAAAATAAAGACAATAATATCAAACTTAGTATGCCCGATTGAATATATCTTACATTCAACCGAACACACATGAACCGGCGCGGGAAAGCATCGTGGTAAATGGTTTTAACCCCTCCAAATAGGGGACCTTTAATCCGACTTACTAAGCCCATGCGCTCGATTGCCTCAAGCATAAACAAGTAACATACGGAATTCAAACGACGAAAAATAAATAAATCAAAGCAATTTAAAACAAAAGAAGGTGCCGTTTACTCAAGCGGTACGTGGAGTTGTATCCCGAGTACAGATCATACTATCGTCCATTCGGAGTCGGCTATGAGATTTATGTCCGGGTTTCCATCCGATATACCGTGAGAGTTGACACATCTTTCATTTTATTCCAAGGCCACAACATACAATATTTCGTAATACATGCATATTTATCTACTCAAGGGCTACAACATGCATTTTAACATAACAATCATGCGAACAATACTCAATAAATAATAAAAATAAAACAGAAAACGAATGTGGAAAATACCCTCAGGTCTAACCTTTTTTTCCGACCTTCGGACTTGCGTTTCACGGGGATCGGAAGGGTAAAGCTCCTCAACTTCTCCGGTTCACTAGTTTAGCATCTTAGCTTACTATTTTGCTATTTTGCTTGCTGTTTGGCCTCCGTTTTGCTGCTGTTTCCTCTGTATTTTCTGCTCACTGTTCATGTCACTATTTTGACGTTTCAACGGACTGTTTTGGGTGTTTTCTAAAGGTTTTAAATGCAGTTTTTGTGATTATTTTAGGGATTATAAGTGCAGTTTTTTTTGTTACTGTTTTAAGGATTTTAGAGACTATTTTAAGTGGATTTGGGCTGCTGTTCGGAGTGATTTAGGCGTGCAGTACATGGGCTATTTCAGGTCAGTTTTTTTGGGGCAGTAATGGCGTCAATTGTGACTATTTTAGTGCGCAGTGGGGGCAGTGTTTGGGGCTGTTTTGTGCGACTTTAGGAATGTATTTGAGGCTTATTTTGGTGTGGATTAGGGCTGTGAAAGGTGGCTAAAGATGCGGCAAATGGGGCTGTCTAAGGGATGGGTATTCGGTGGTGAAAGTGGAGTAGATGGAGAGAAATTTTGTTGCTTCTTTCTTGGTGTGATTTGCGTGTAGTGTCTAGGGTTTCTTGCTGTAATTTGCGTGTGTGTTGTGTGTATGAGCTCGGGGGTGCATGTCTTGGTTAGGGGTTGTTTATACAGAGAAGGGCTAGGGCTACTCCTTGTCTCACAATGAAGGGATTTGATTCAGTGTCTAAGAAGGAAAGCAATGGATTCGATGGAGACAAGATTGGTTTAGATTAGGAAGTCAATATATTTAAATTGGTTATGAGTGATTTAATTAGGCATAACATCTTTTTAATTTAGTATGTGATTTTGTTTAGTTAGGAAGTTAATATATTTGATTTATCTAAATTAGGTATGATTATATTTTATGTTTTATTTAATTGGTAAATGGTTTAATTATTTTATTTAATTCAATTACATTATCTAATTAATATTTAATTTAATATTTTATTTAGTTTGGGTGATGGGCGTGTGGGCCTAATGTGGTGTGGGCTTAATGTGGCTTGGTTAGTGGGTTAGGCGTGTATGGGCTAGATTAAAAGGGTTTTGGTTTTTTTTTTTTTTTTTTTTTTTTTTTTTTTTTTTTTCTGGGCCAAAGGTGATCTAAACGGAGGTCCAACAAGTGAGCTTGACGCTAAATAAGTGAACAAGGATCTAATGAAAGACCGATTCCCTTCGACGACCATTTCCCGTAATATCCTTAACTAAAAAGGTAGTGCCTCCAACTGAGACTCATCATCGGGTTTCACATGCAAAAATGCAATGCCTACACCCACCTTATCTCTACCTGGGCCCGCGCCATGACCTGGTCCATTGTGTAGCATCTGAATTTCGTCAATTTGTTGTAGAGCCCGCTATCATAAAGAAGTCCATTCCTGAAGGCTTTGACTTCCGTTGGCTGATGGAGATCCGGGATGGTAATTCTCTCACGGTTGAACCGGGCCACGTAGCTCCGTAATGATTCTCCTCTTCTCTGCTATATGGAATTGAGGTCGTCTGATGTTTTTTCCAACTTGCATGAACTTGCAAAGTGTTGCACGAACTTGTCCGCCAGTTCTTGGTAGGACTTGATTGATCTGTATGGAAGATTAATGAACCACGTTAGGGCAGGTCCAGCCAGAGTTTCCCCAAAGCACCTGCACATTCCAGCCTCCCACTGGCTCGGAGACAGGCCGGTTGACATCATCTTAAATTTGTAATGTATCACGTGGTCGTCCGGATCTGTGGTCCCGTCATATTACTTCATTTCAGGTGGGCTGAATTTCCATGGCAACTCAATTGCTACAATTGATTCCACGAATGGGGTATCCGAAATTGCTCCGGCCCTGCTTTTTCTGATTGGGAGCTTTACACCCGGTAGTCTCGACATAATTGCTTCTTTGAATTCAACCATTTCCCTCTTGATGGAACTGGCCAGTAGATGGGTCGGATCAATAGTAGGATTTGGGTCTTGTGTTGTTGGAGGGTGATTGCTATTTGGCCCATCCGACATGGGCGGAACTGTTAGATTGCTACGGTTACCTCCATTGCTGGTTTGGCCTTGAGGGTCGTGCAGAGGGTCAGATGATAGGTGATCTAAATTTTACCGTAGGCCTTCATTGGTGTTTCGCATTGTTAAATTTTCTTCTTCAAGGGTTTGGAGTCGTTCTTGGAGCATGGCAAGTTGTGCCATTAGAGGATCTGGTGTTTGTTCATTGCTTGAGGCCATATTTGACTGTTTCGTTGATGTGTTTTACTTCTGCAAAATTCGCTCGTTAGCCCCACGGTGGGCGCCAAATTGTGGAGGCTGATTTCGGTAGTGGTCCACAATCGAGATTATCAAAAATAGGGCACGAGTGAACCTGCAAAACGAGTAGAGTGAATGAGGAGCTTACTGCCCACCGGTGTGGTGGAAGCCGTAGGCACTCCGACACTCAAGTCAGTGTCAAGGAAGGAATATCGTTCTAGATCGGAGAGTCAAGGTTTCAGGAATACCTTAACTTCAGTTTGAATGCCGTAAGAGTGGGGTATGCTAACAATGTCTGTGTGATGGGTCGTGTCTAAAGATCTCCCCCTATACTATTTCATTTCTTTCCTTTATAGGTTCTCTATTCTGCCCGTTGGAGTTGCCATCAATGTGAGTTATTCCTGATTTTCCATGCTTGATAACTGACGATTGTGTCTTAAAACTCGAATCTATCGACTTCATGGCGATCTTTATTGAGTTTTGATTTCCTCTTGATTCTAGTAACAAGTGTCTGTTGGCTCCCTTTGTGTTAACTGGCTTGGGCCCTTGAGGCGGTCCGGGTCGGTCCCTTGCGTGACATTCCGTTTGTGGGCCCAGTCTGCTTGATGGGCCTCAGGTTTGTGGTTGGTTTTGCGGTGTAATGTCGTTTTTACCCTGGGGCCAATTTTGGCCCAAACAATTTCCCAGCACATAAAGTCTTATTTTTGAATATCATCCAGTTCCAAATTTTAAATTTCAATTCGGAGATCTTCTAGAACTGCTCTGAAAAATATTCGGGATACTACATTCTCCCCCTTATAAAAATTTCGTCCTCGAAATTTCTCTATCCTTACATCTGATCATTTGGAACTGAACATACGTACGTTACAATCCTACCCGTATTCGGGGAATCCTTTCACTTAACACATTTTCAAAAGTCACATATTTTATACATCATTACAACTCATGCAATTTCAAAAACAAAACACATTGAATCAATCATTTCATACTAAAAACACATCAAGCTTATCATCTCAATTCACACTCATTCATAGGAACACGCTCAAACTATTTCAAACTCATTCATCAACAGAAAAAGAAAGTCGAACACAGATTCTATATAACCAATCACATGCATCATCCGAAACAAGGAACATAACACACGTTCTTTACACGCAATCAAATACAGTATCAAAACGAAAACTTAATATGAATTTATATACTATCCATTTCATCCACAATCTAAAAAGGAATTCATTCATTTCACATCATATCATTCTATATCATATATGTAGACGATATCAACATAAAAATTCACATATGTAAATATCCCATAGCACATACATCTTTGTATGGCTGACAACATAGCATACATAACTATCACAATACTGAAAAGATCTATGACAAATCATAAACTTACATACGTGCTCTCGTAATTAACATAAATTTTTATATAAACAAATACATCTATCATCACAACTAGAAGTGACACAACCATAATACTCTTATGATGTTGATTGTCTGAAATCTGTCAATTTCTGATATCATTAAAATGGAAAACGTAAGTCAATCTCTTTCAAAACCTTCTTAAAAAGCATTTAAAAATCGTTCTTACTGTAAACAAAAATCAATTTCAAAATCCATCATCGTAAATCTGTATCGAGCATCACATATAACTCAACTAGATGAAACATAACAAGTGCCCAATGTCCAAATCGTGCGCACAGATTGGACAATGAACGAACGATCCCCTGTCGACAAAGGGTCGGGTCGGCCCATTACAGTTGGACAAACCCCTATACAAGTGCCACGACAGAAACATATCATATCAAATTATAAAACTGTAAAAACCATATACAAGCGTCATGACGAAAACCTATCATCGTATATTTGTTAGGGTTGGTGCTCGGAGTGCAAATTCAGATCATATTTATGTCTAATTCATGAATATGAACAATATATTTTTTTTCCATAATATTACTTATATATGGTTCCACCTCTTATTTTTATATACGTATTCGATCTGTTTATGATTAGATTGAAACTAAATATGATTTAGCGATATGTATATATTAGACAAAGACTCTAGGATTTACAACGTAGTGCGCAGTTAAAACGTAGTTTGTAATTGACATTGGGAAATGTCACTATAAATTTTTATTCTCAAATAAAGTTCCTGGTAAAAAATTACTAACACAGATCGGTTAGTAAAATCCGCTGAGACCAGTATATGTCGTATATCGGGACTTGGTCCGATGGTTTATCCCAATGAATCATGAGGCTCGGGAGACTCGTATAGATATGTAGGTATTTATTTGATAAACATTGAACGGCTCACCAAATATTTCCTAATAGATGGTACACCAACGTCAATATGAATCTTCTCGAGTCGAGTAGCATAGTATACTTGACATACCACTATGGATATATGAGACATCCTCCACACCTTGATGGCAGTCATGTCACCGATTTATTTATAACAGACTTCCACCTGCTCGTTGGGTGTTGACTCATGCTCATGATATCCTGTGAGTATCAGATAGAATCCGCCAGTCCTGTGTACAGGGCATAAGTACCATGTACGTGTTTTCGATTTAGTAAATCCATGGCCATTGTATATTTTGGAAACGAGTTCCGAGTGTTATTTAGAGATCGTAAATTTAAAAGTCGATTATATTATACCTTATGGATTTGACGTTCCTATCTATATCCCCGGTATAATATTAATAGCCTGTGACGAATGGATTATACGTATGCAATGACCTTGACTTGCATAGTTTAGTGAGATTATCCGTGGTCGTTATAATTTACGAGTGGGTGAATTATGGACATAAAATTTGGTTCCTTTACGGATACACCTAAACTTAGAGAGTCCCACAATATGAAGTGTACTCGTTGAGCACTTAGACAACGCGTTATGAATAATACAAATTATTCATAATACTTTATCGGATTAAATAAGTTAATTTGAATCGTTTAACGGTTAAACGGAAAATACATGCATAAGAACTTTTTGGTCAATTAATAATTAATGTGTATTTGTGCTTGATACAAAATTTGATTTGGTACATATTAATTATTTGTCAAATGAGATTTTGACACATGTCATTAATATATGTATTTCTTATTTAGTGTAAATAAAATATATATATATATATATATTAATAATTATATTAACTAATTATTTAGATATTTAAATATTAAATATTTAGATAATTAAATAATATCTATATTACATAATTATTATGTAACATGTTTAATTATTATTGGTTACTAATGATATTAAACTTTAAGGTTGATTTGTCAATTTGATTTTGTCTATTTTAACTTTATGTTTAATTAGATTAGATAATATCCATTTGTAATAATTGTTATTACATATGTTTAATTAATTTTGGTGATAAGTGGCATGCTTTATTTAAAGCTTATAGTTATCAATTTGAATTTGATAATTTAAAGCTTATTAAATAATTTTGAAAAAGGATAAAAATGCCCCCCAAATTTGGCCACATGCAATATTCTTAAGCTTAGAAAATTTATTTATTGTTCTTGAGTATCTAGAATTGTTCTAGGATTTCTTTCTTTTTTAAATTTTGGGACTTTTTGATTTGGATGATGAATTGAGAGGCTAGATACATGTGTGAAGTTAGATTGAATAATATTAGTGTAATATTAGTTCAATTTTCTCATTTTATAACTTGTTGCAATTCTAGAGTGTTATGACCACTCTTATAATACCTAAAATTATTCTTGAGTTCTTCATTGGTGGTGGCTTTGATTAATGTAAATATTAATATGATTAATGTTGAGAAAATTGGATTTAAAATATGAAAAATAATAATTTTTGGCACCCATATCAGATCTGGAAATTCAGGAAAATTTTGATGAAAAATATATTATTTAAATATATTGGATATGTATTTGGCATTAGAATAATTACCGAAAATTATTTCGGATTGAAAATATGCGAAAATGACGAAAAATAGCGTTACCAGGTGAGTTTCGGGCTTACCGGGTGACTGCTGTCCAAACAGTGAATTGGTCACTGTTCTAGCAACCCATGAACTATCCAAGTACTATTGGGGCTGACCTGGACAGTCCCCATGTGTATTGTTTGGTCGGTTCGGATAAAAATATATTTTGTGCTATTTTACGGAAAAAAACATTTTTCGTAAAAGTTCTGTGGTATTTCTAAATTATTTATGTCATTGTTTGATATCGAATAAATATGTTTGGGTGAAATATGAATGAATTATTCATATTGGATATTGAATAATTTATTCAGTAAATTTAAAAGTTTTAAAGTTACGATTTCGCTTGAACCGCGCCTTCCGCTGCGCCTGACCCCAACAAAAATGGTATCAGAGCGAGAATGATCCTACATCCATTACATTTGTCATGCTTGATATATGATATTTGATAAAATTTTATTTTTTGCACATGCATTTGAATTTAATTTGATTAATTCCGGATTGTTTGATAATTAGGAAAATTCATGTTTTAAATAAGGTATTAAAGTGACTAGTATTATGAATGCTTGTTTCTTAGTCCGCCTTGTCAGTATAGATGCAAATGATTTCCTGATGTTGTAGTTGTATCGTGCCAAAGCTGTACAGTTATGGCTGATGGTAGTTCATTTGCGCTGGTAGAACTTATATGATAAGAGACAAATTCAAGTGAAAGTGGATTCCTGAACGTGCCAAAGCTGTCAGGGCTGCATCGGTAGCTTGATTTTGTCATTAACAAGTGAAGCCTTGATACGCCTCATGTGAATGTGCCAAAGCTGTCACAACGAGAAACGGTTATGACCAAAATCAGGAGTCGCGATGAATGTGATTAACAATAAGTTGTCTACCTGTGAATATACGTAGGTGAGAACGTGCCAAAGCTGTGAGTCGAAATATATTCATGGGGTCCACTTCCCATTATGGAATTCGATTTAATTATTGAATTTTCATTTTCCGTTGGGGATTACGGTATTACATAAAGTAGTGGGAGGCATTGCTGGTTAAAAATCCAAAACTAAAGCAGTGTGTAATATTATGAAAATTATCACTTATGTTTTCCTTGTTTTATAGTGTAGATCGAATTAAACTTTTAATCCTCTACATACGTATTTATATATATGTTTTGTGACTTCACTTACGGTTGCAAATTTCTAGAATAAGTTTTAGATTAAGAGTATGCTTGGATATTGTTAGATTAGTCTAAACCATCGGGAACTGTTGTTCCAATTTTCTTGAAAAATCAAGATGGTTAGCGACTTAGTTACTAAGTCACGATATGTAATCTAAATAGATATTTGTTTTAGGATATAATTATGTAGAGAGAATAATTTCTTATGCATTAAAGATTGACATAAATTGGTTCATGTCTTGAGATTCTTCACTGACATTAAGAAAACCCCATTAGGTATTTGTTTATCTGCTAATGATGTTTCTTGGTTTTAGTGGCCTTTAGAGGTCACATGTCCGACACTGTTTACTAATTAATGATATGCAATTGTTGTGAATAGTTAAAGGAAAATTATAAAGCTAAAGAAATGAGTTGTGTATAGTTGTGTGTAGAAATTATTGATTTTCACAATACGACAACTATAAGTATTGGATACTAGATCTCCCGTCTAGTTATTTAAAATATTATTTAATGATTGTTTTGATATTTGATATCAAAACTTGCGACTATTGGATAGTTACTTTTTTTTTTATAAATAATTGTTACATATTTTAATACGATTAGTAGTGTCATTGACCAAAAGATAAACATTAAGAAAAATATTCGGTTAAGTAAATAACTTAGAAAAATATTTTATGAGATTTTACCACTTAAGTATTAGATGTTTATTCCGTATGGTAAATAATGGTCTGATACGAGATCACACCACATATCATTATCCATTTAATGAATATTATATTCAAGAATGTGATTAAATCTCATTTAACTAATGATTGTCATTGGACCATAAGATTTATTAAACTGATACATTAGATGTATGTATCAAAGATATGACTTAGTTACATATTTTTGATGGAACGCAGATAGAATATTTTGACTGTTTCAAAGATATTTGATCTGAAGTTCTGAAAAACTATATCTTTAAAATTCATCTTGAGTCTTTGAATTATTCAAAGATATTTGATATGATAAAATATATGAATTTATGGCAATTAAATCTAAGGTTATTCAATGAATATGATTCTTACTCAATATTATTTTTCTACGATTCCATCCTGATGAAATTATTTAGTGAGAGTAATCGAAGCTTATATGATTTGATTCGTTTGATATTGAGTGTTACCGAATTAGTTTCAATACTCTTGGAGATATGTTTCAGTAACACTAATTCATCTTTTTAATTAAGGTTCCATTAGTTTCCACAGTTACGTATATGATATGTATACGTCGAAAATTCGAATCTTGAAAAGTTAGAGTTTTGAATCTTTCTTTTGTATAATGGTTATATAATTGAAAGTACTTGCGCCTCTCTAAGTAAGATTCTCGAACAATTACACAAGAAGAAGTTGAAGCTATGAACTCCTTCCACTTGACCAAAAAATCGAAAGAAATTTCTGTCAGTTGAGAAGGGACAGACGAAAAGACCAATAGGCACAGCTCAATATGAAAAATCAATGACCGAAACCCTTGGAAGAAGCACAACTAATTCCCATTCGGGATAGGACGATCATGGTGGATGATGGTTTCATCTCTTGCATCATCCTGCCACCTCTACCCGTAAACATATGTGATATCAAGACATGCATTCAGATGATCCAGTAGTCGGTGCAGTTTGAGGGTGGTGCACTTGAAGATCCAAATACACATATCAACAGCTTCATGGAAGTGTACGACATGTTTAACTACAACAGAGAGGCAGAGGAAGCAACGCGGTTGCACGTTTTTCCATACTCCTTAAGAGATAGAGCTAAGGGATGGCTAAATTCACTACCAGCATGTTCCATCACGACTTGGGCAGACTTAGCAACAAAATTTCTTGTAAAATACTTTCCCCCAGCTATGACTATAAAATTAAGAAACGACATCACATTCTTCATGCAGTATGACTCTGAAACTCTTTACGAAACATGGGAAAGGTACATTGAGCTGCTATGGAAGTGCCCCATCATGAGATTGCTAAATGGCTGCAGGTTCATACTTTATATAATAGGCTTAGCGGGATGATGAAGTCCACAATAGATGCAACCGCATAGGTGCACTAATGGGAAAATGGGAACACCAAGCATGAGATTTATTAGAAGAAATGGATAATAATAATTCATTGTGGCCAACAGAGAGGAATATATCCCAACGAGTAGCAAGCATCCACGAGGTATTCTCAATACAGCTGTGAGTGAAAAACTCGAGCAAATGTGCAAATGCCTAGAGGTCCTGAGTATACAAGCTCTGAACAATGTTGGTGCCACAAGTACATGATATATGGGTGGACTGAATGGGGAGCCACATACTCAATATGGCGAGTCTGTTAACTATGTGAACAAATTCAATAGGCCAGGCCAAAACCCCTATTCAAATAGCTACAATCCTGCGTGAAGAGAACACCCCAAATTTGGATGGAAAATAACCAAGGGGAAGGACAACATGATAGATCACATGGCCCAGGGCAGAACAAAGATGCCATTCAGGAAAGCAAACCACCCATG
>SKCR01001112.1:0-28170 GCA_019454045.1 Zanthoxylum bungeanum | reverse complement strand
TATTTGCTTGGTTTATGAAACATGCCTGGGTTGACAGAAAGTATCGCCCAGCATGGCAATACCGACTTATCAAATATAGTCGGTAAGTCGGAGTGATAGAGAAATTTAGCAAGACAACTCAGAACTCCGAAGAAGAATGATTGCAGATTTCCGCCAGCTGAGAGAAACTGTAATGGATATGAGGAAGAGGAAGCTGAAAATCGGAAATTATAGTCTGAACAGGAGGGGTGTCGGAGGATCCTCAGGTGCTAAGCCTGTCACTGCAGAGGTTGCGGCCATAAAGAATAGGCGTTTTTAAACCTGGGCAGACCTTTGTCCAAGATACTGGAGAAGCTACTGAGGCAAGGGCTGATAAAACCCTGCCCTAGAAACCAAACCACTCCCAAATCCTCCCCCACCCAAACATAAACATGAGCGCTTCTGCCATTTCCACCAAACAGTATGGGCATGACCACCGATAACTGTGCCCGGCTTCGCCATGAAAAGTCCAAGACCTAATAGACTCTCGTAAGATTCCCGACCCTGAAAAAGAAACAACCAAACCACTCACCGCAATCCCTACCCAATTATCACTATTGTTCCCCCACCTACTTACAGATCAACTCTGGACTACCAGAGACCTGTCCTCCGACCTTTGCCCAGCAGCATTTTGCCTCGGTATTGGGACAAAAAGAAAAAAGAATCAAGCAAAGATGAGCTGCATGAACCAAAAAGAAATATTTCTGGGAACACAAATCTTCGAGTAGTGTGAGGAAGAGGAAGTGAAAGGCATGACCCGGAGTGGGCGCTTTTACAATGATACTGCTGAGAAGGGAAAGGGAGTGCTGACAGACGGCCGAGAAGTGGCTGAGAATACTGAGCCTGTCGAAGGAGATGTGGTGTTGAGGCAACTGAAGAAAACCCGAGCACACTTGAGTATCTGGGAGTTGTTTGTGTGCGTCTGGGGAGCACAGGCGGGCTATGGTGGAAGCCCTAAGCAAAATAGTGGTACCCGAAGATGCTAATCCGGCAATGTTTGTAGGGTCGGTGCAGAAAGAGGCCCTGCAAATAACCTTCTCTGACGAAGAACTTCCGGCTAAGGGAAGAAGAAGAGGAAAGAGAGGAGAAGAGAAGAAACCACAACAGGCCTTTGTTCATTCCGAGCTGAGGTGAGGGGCAAGAAGACTTCTTGCGTGATGGTGGATGATGGCTCTTCCATCAATGTATGCCCATTGAAAATTCTGGCAAGGCTGGGTATTAAGCCAACTGAGTTGAGTCCTTCCAACATGACTATCAAAGCCTATGATGATAGCAAACGAGGAGTCGGAAGAGGTACTTTTGCCGCGATAGTCAGGTTGGTCCAGTTGAGGATGAAGTGGAGTTCACTGTGCTGGATATCCCAGCCACTTTTGCCTTGTTGTTGGGAAGGCCCTGGTTCCATAAGCTTGGGGGCGTGTCCTCTACTTTACATCAGATGATCAAGTTCCCTTATGACGGGAAAATTGTCACTATCCGAGCCGAGGTGGATAATGCCGTAGCCGCTTTGGAAATACAACTTTCACAAGGTTCCAAGTGTCGGTGATTTTTGAGGAGTGGGTAGATCCTAAAGTAGCCCGAATTATGGAGAAAATGAAGTTTGAGCCAGGACAGGGTTCGACACTGCCAGATTTCAAAGGGCAAAATACTCGGAAGGGTTTGGGATACCGTTATGATGAGGACAAGCTCAAGGCAAGAAGAAAGGACTAAAGCTGATGGAGTGCTTTGTTAAGGCCTCGGGTATCAAGGAGAACCTGAACCAGTGGAGGTGAACGGGATAGTGGTGCCCGGGTGTTTGAGATCTTCCAGGACCTGTTGGGGAGAAAAGCCACTAGCTGAAGAGAAGAAGAAAGAAGATGAGAAGTGGGAGGAAGAGTTGATGATATTGGAGAGCTTGACCCTTGAAGAGAGTAAGAATATTGAGGAAGACCCAACGCGGGAGATGAAGCATCTGTGGATGAGGAAGATGTTTATCTCTCTGACCTATTTGAATGTATTTCCGCATCTGCTAGCAATAAAGACGTTCGTTTTGCTTACTTGTCTGAGTCTCTCAATTTGCATGACTTAAGCATATTTGACATCAACTCAACTAAAACAAAACACATTCAACCTTGGCACGTCTGAAAACCCCAAGGAAATCCTGATTGCAAGTGAGGTTTCTCCTGAAGAGCGGAAGAAATTAGAGGAGATGTTAGTCAAATATGCTGCAGTATTTGCTTGGTCTTATGAAGACATGCCTGGGGTTGACAGAAGTATCGCCCAGCATGCAATACCGACTTATCCAAATATGAAGTCGGTAAAGCAGAAACTCCGAAGAATGAGGCCTGAGTGGGCCGAGAGAGAAAGTCAGAGAAGAAGTCAAAAAGCAGATAGATGTGGGATTCCTAGAAGTGTGGTGAATTATCCTGACTGGTTAGCAAATATTGTGCCGGTGCCGAAGAAAGACGGGAAGGTCAGAATGGTGTGGATTACAGAGATCTTAATAAGGCTTGCCCGAAAAAGACGATTTTCCTTTACCGCATATAGACGTACTGGTTGATAGTGCGGCTTTATCTGCTATGTATTCATTCGCAGATGGATTTTCGGGATACAATCAGGTCCTCATGGCTGAAGAAGATAAGCATAAGACTGCCTTTGTCACTGTACTGTACTTATTGCTATAAGGTGATGCCATTTGGACTCAAGAATGCGGGAGCTACTTATCAATGGATGGCCACTACATTATTCCACGATTTGATGCACAAAGAGATTGAAGTGTATGTGGATGACATGATGGTAAAGTCAGAAACGAGGGATGGGCATATTGAAGCATTGGAGAAGTTCCTCCAGAGAGTCGAAAAGTACAACTTGTTTGAACCCCAAGAAGTGTATGTGTAGTGACTGTCGGGTAAGTTGCTTGGCCATACAGTAGGAATGGGCGGAATAGAATAAAGTAGACCCAGAGAAAACCAAGGCAATTACTGAGATGCCAGCACCAAAAACAGAAAAAGAAGTCAGAGCATTCCTGGGGAAAATCCAGTACATCAGCAGGTTCATTGCCAAGTTGACGTCGGTATGTGAGCCTATTTTCAAGCTGTTGAGAAAGGACCAGCCAGTGAAGTGGAACGAGCAGTGTCAAGCAGCTTTCGACAGAATCAGAGAATATTTAGTGAAACCCCCTGTGTTGAGACCTCCGAGACCAGGCATGCCCTTGATACTATATCTAGCCATAGAACCAGAAGCACTGGGGGCGATGATGGTACAGGCAGATGAGACAGGGGTGGAACATGCAGTTTATTATCTGAGTAAGAAGATGCTCCCGTATGAGGCTCGCTATCAAGAGGTAGAGAAGATTTGTCTAGCAGTGGTGTGGGCCTCCAGAAAACTAAGACATTATTTTCAGTCATACAAGATACAGGTAGTGGCAAAGGAGAATCCTTTGAAATATCTGCACTCAGTGCCTTCATTGATTGGGAAATTAGGTAGATGGTTGGTATTGTTGACAGAGTTTGACATTGAGTACCTCACCTCCAAGGTCATCAAAGGACGAGCCGTCAGCAGAGTTCCTGGCATTGCAGCCCGTCGAAGGGGATCAGTACAAGTTTGAATTCCCAGATGAGGAGATTCAAGCAATAGCAATTCAGGGATGGAAGATGTATTTTGATGGAGCAGTGAACTGTAAAGGAGCCGGAATTGGCATTGTGATAGTGACCCCTGAAGGAGAAACCCTACCTATGGCCAAGAGGTTGACATTCGGTGTAACTAATAACATGGCTGAGTACGAAGCATGTGCTTTTGGGTTAACTGCATTAATAGCCTTGAAAGCTGAGAGTGTGGAAGTTTATGGAGATTCATTATTGGTAATCCGACAGATGCAAGGAGAATGGGAACTGAAGGAAGAACGATTGAAGCCTTATTTATTTCATCTCAGGAACTTGGCACAAGCTCTCCATGACTGTAAGTTTCAGCACTTGCCTCGAGAAGAGAATCAGATGGCGGATGCATTAGCTACACTTGCAGCAACTTGGGAAAATCCAGAGAAACTGGTAATGAAGCCACTTGTATTGACAACAGCAAGTAAGCCGGCGTATGAGACAGAGAGGATACTGGATGTAGAAGTTGATGACGGACAGCCCTGGTATCATGACATTCAGAGGTACCTGGAATGTGGAGAATTCCAAGTGAAGCGAGCAGAGAAAAGACAGAATCGCCATTCAGAAGTTGGCTGCTCAATATGTGAGTCTAAAGGGACAACTCTACAAGAGGCAAGAAGGAAGCGGTGTTCAGCTGAAATGCTTGAGAAAGGAAGAGGCTCAGAAGATAATGGATGAAATACATGCCGGGGTATGTGGTCCACATATGAACGGATTGAACTTGTCCCGCAAAATTGTGAGACAAGGCTTTTACTGGTCAACCATGGAAGCCGACTGCGCAAAGCTGGTAAGGCACTGTCATGATTGTCAAGCGCACGGGAATTTGAATCATTTGCCGCATACAGAATTGCACGGGTTGTCAGAACCGTGGCCTTTCTCAGCATGGGGAATTGATATGATCGGAGAGATTCGGCCGAATGCGTCAAACGGACACGCTTTATAGTGGTAGCAGTGGACTACTTCTCGAAATGGGTTAGAAGCCGAGTCATTCCGTAATGTCACGGCAAAACAAATGGCTAAGTTCATAGCCCGGAATCTCATATGCCGGTACGGTATGCCGCATCACGTGGTTACGGACAATGGAGTCCAGTTTCAGGGAGAGACCAAGGCGATGTTACAGAAGTATGGGATAGGTCATCACAAGTCTTCGCCATACAGACCGCAGGCTAATGGAGCAGTTGAGGCAGCCAACAAGACAATAAAGACGATTCTGGCGAAGATGACGGAGAATTACAAAGACTGGGCTGATAAGCTGTCGTATGCCTTGTGGGGGTACAGAACTTCTGTAAGGACAGCAATTGGAGCTACGCCTTACTCTTTAGTCTATGGAATGGAAGCGGTACTTCCGGTGGAAGTTGAGATACAGTCCAGGTGGGTGTTAGCAGAAGCAGAATTGCCTGAACAAGAATGGACCTCGCAGAGGGTTTGAGCAGTTAGCATTGGTGGATGAGAAGAGGATGAAGTCCTTGCATCATATGCAGATTTATCAGAAAGAGGTTGGCTCGAGCATTTAATAAGAAGGTGCGTCCTACCAAGATCAAGAAAGATGATTTGGTGCTTAAGCAGTCAAGACCGTCGACAACCGACCCTCGAGGAAAGTTCAGACCGAATTGGGAAGGGCCGTACATCGTCCAGAAGGTAATGGGAAATGGAGCAGTGAGAGCAGTGAGACTGTCGGACTTAGAAGGGAATGAGTTCACCGAGCCGATTAATGTTGACAGACTGAAGCTGTATTTTGCCTGATGGAGAGAAGACTGAGTAGTCTCCTGTAGAAAACCTAACCTGACGGGATAGGAAACTCATGCATACATGCATACACATAACGTATTTTGCATTCTCTTTGTGTGTGTTTTGCTTTATATTCACAGGTTGCCCGAGCGATCACTAAGAGGACCGGCACACCTGCAGGTAACGTACTTGCCTTCTCTTGTGTTTTGTTTTGTTTTGTTTTGTATTCAAAAGTTTTAAAGAAGAAAAAGAGAAATCAGCAAAGACAAGCCAATCAGAAGCAGCAACAGTATGGTCGGTTTCAGAAGTGAATCGGTGTTAGTCTCAGGGATTAGTCCCAGGGTTGAGGCCCATATCAGTCTTCGGGGATGGATCTCATGGTTGAGGCCCACATTAGCATGAGCTTAGGGAACAGATCCCAAGGGGCGAAGCCCACATCGCCAGCGGTTGAAAGGAAGAATTCCTTTGAAAAAATGAAAGAAAAAAAAAAAAAAAAAGAAAAAAAGAAAAAGAAAAAAAAATGAGTAAGAAGAAATCTTTGATAGTTAAACATATGTCCGGTGATGACATTGAATGTTGTAGGGGGAAACCCTAGAAACGATAAGTGCGAGACACGCTCTCTCCGGTATCCTGAATGGATTGATCTCAGTTAGACTCACGAGCACTTGATTACAGAATCCTAGCAGTAGAAGCCTGAGTAGTTATCGAGGTGACTAGTTGAAGAGATGATGTATTAGTGAATGACCGTTTGCATGGGTGTCCACCCTGGTTTACTGATGCTATGATATATGATATGGTTGGAAATAAAGAAAAAAAAAAGTCTCTGAAATAAAAAAAAAAATAGACCATCTATAACCGAGCGTGAAGCTACCCATGGGCGAGTATTAGGACCACCATGAGGAGAAATGCTACCTTAAAGGGTAGGTGTGTCAGAAAGAAAAGAGAAAAGAAAAAAAAAAAAAAAGAAAGAGACGAAAAAAAAGAAAAAAAAATGATGAAAACCATATCATATTGAATATGCTGAAGTAATCACAGAATGTGATTAAGACATCCAGGTTGGTTAGACCCACTGGTTCTAATCTCTGAGACGAAATCATCAAGTTGGCTTACTTAAGGAATAAGCTGCGAAAGATCTCTGGCGCACACACACATGAAGTCTAGCTCAGATCACCCGTTCAGGCGATGGGTCTGAGTATGTCGAGTACTTTGAAGGTTCTTCGATTTCGACGCGAAAGCATTCGTTGAGGACAAAAATATGTCTAGCTATCAAGATTATCTCGTGAGAGGTAATGCAATGTGTGTGAAACAGAATATCATATCAGCTTGGGGGCGAAGCCCCACATCAGTATCAGTTTGAAGGCGAGACCTATCTCAACCTGAGGGCGAGGCCCACATCAGTTCATGATCAGTATCAGCCGGGTATGGCATTCTGGGGGCGAGACCCTATATTACATCAGTTTCAGTTTCTGCCGGGAATGGCATTCTGGGGGCAAAGCCCCACATCAGTATCAGGTTTCAGGGATGAGTCCCGGGGTCGAGGCCCACATCATTATCAATCTCTGCCGGGTACTGTGGATGCTGGATTTCGGCCGAGGTCCACAATCAGAATTTGTAGGTTGGGGGCATCAGCGATCCTGCAAAACAAAGGTAGAGTGAGCGGGAGGAGACTCCCCACCGGTGTGGTGGGTGCCGGGGGCACTCCGACGCTCAAGTCAGTAGTATGAAATGAGCAGTGAATAGGTAAATATGCGAAAGTAAGGTTTGATATTACCTTAACTTTCTCTGGATGGCCGTGAGGGCGAAGAAATTTGGTTAGGAAATATAAAGCTAAAGAATAGAGAAGAAGAAGAAGCTTCGTAGGCTCAGTCTCCGAGCCCCCTATATCTTGATTTACGCTGCTATTTATAAGTGCAAATGATTGCTTTTAGCAGTTGGCATAAACCCACTATATGCTAAGATATATTTATTTAATGATTAGAGTGGAGCAATACAATTATATTTAGGGTGAGTGGAAAATGTTTGGTAAAGATTTGGCGGATCCTTTATCCGCGAGTGGAATAAGGGTTTTCTTGGGCTTTACCTTAGGCTTTCCAGTATTCAGCATTTCTGTCCATGGGCCTTACATGATATGGGTTCGATTTGGAAAGACAATTTTGCCCATGGCCCAAATTTGGCACGTACAGTTTGTCCCCTACTCTCTAAGTCAAGAAGTCCTTGATTTGGAGAGAGTATTTCTATTCATGTCGAATGAAACAAGATGTAAGAGTACCTGTCAAGAGTGCATAGTTCATATTTCATACGACAAAGTGAATTTAATGTCGTTTGGACTATGAATAGTCCAAGCCTTCAACTTGTCCCGACATAAGTCATGGGGAATGTCCCCAGTCGACTGAACCATAAGACGGTTCAGGAGTATATTCCACTTGACATTGTCGTATGAACTGTAGGAGGTTCATATCTTCAAATGACTCGACGTGAATTTATGGGGGATGTCCCCAGTCGACTGATCAAGATGAAGGTCATGATAATCCCCATATTGCGGGTCAAAGGATCAAGGGAGTTTACAATGTCTTCTGGACCAAATGAAGGCCAAGTCTTACATTTGACTCTACATGAGTTATGGGGGATGTCCCCAGTCGACTGAACCAGATGAAGGTCAGGATAATCAATTGACTCTTTATGAGCCATGGGGGATGTCCCCAGTCGACTGAACCTGGTGAAGATCAGGATAATCCCCATGCTATGGGTCAAATGACCAGGGGGAGTCTACAATGTCGTCTGACCAGATGAAGGTCAGGTCTTCAATTGACTCTACATGAGCCATGGGGGATGTTCCCAGTAGACTGAACCTGGTGAAGGTCAGGATAATCCCCATGCTACTGATCAAATGATCAAGGGAGTTTACAATGTCTTCTGGACCGGATGAAGGCCAGGTCATACCTTTGACTCTACATGATTATGGGGGATGTCCCCAGTCGACTGAACCGGTGAAGGTCAGGATAATCAATTGACTCTTTATGAGCCATGGGGGATGTCCCCAGTCGACTGAACCTGGTGAAGATCAGGATAATCCCCATGCTATGGGTCAAATGACCAGGGGAGTCTACAATGTCGTCTGACCAGATGAAGGTCAGGTCTTCAACTTGACTCTACATGAGCCATGGGGGATGTTCCCAGTAGACTGAACCTGGTGAAGGTCAGGATAATCCCCATGCTACTGATCAAATGATCAAGGGAGTTTACAATGTCTTCTGGACCGGATGAAGGCCAGGTCATACCTTTGACTCTACATGAGTTATGGGGGATGTCCCCAGTCGACTGAACCTGGTGAAGGTCAGGATAATCTCCATACTACTAGTCAATGACCAGTGGAGTCTTCAAATTTTTATAGACCAGATGAAGGTCTTATGTTGACTCAACATGAGCCATGGGGGATATCCCCAGTCGACTGATCCAGATGAAGATCAGGATAAACAATTGACTTTTTATGAGCCATGGGGGATGTCCCCAGTCGACTGAACCAGATGAAGGTCAGGATAATCAATTGACTCTTTATGAGCCATGGGGGATGTCCCCAGTAGACTGAACCTGGTGAAGGTTATGATGTATGGGTATAGTGTCAAATGAGGTCATTAACAAGTTCCAAGCTTTAGGCGTGTAGATGTCTCAATCAAGTCTCAAGTCATACATGCATAGTAGTATCTATGATAATTCCAAGCTACATATTAGATGATGTCGACTGGGATTTATATCACATCTCAAGACATGCAAGTGTAGTAACTATAATAATTCCCAAGCTACGTACTAGATGATGTCGACTGGGATTTATATCACATCTCAAGACATGCAAGTGTTGTAACTATAATAATTCCCAAGCTACGTACTAAATGATATCGACTGGGATTATATAATATATCAAGACATGCAAATGTAGTATCCACAACAAACCCCAAACTACACATATGTGGATGTCGAATGGGACACACATCAAGCCCGAAGCCATACACACAAAGGATCCACAACAAGTCCCAAACTACACACATGTGGATGTCGAATGGGACACACATAAAGCATCAAACCATTCTCACATAGGATCAACAACAAGTCCTAAGCTACATATGTAGATGTCGATTGGGAAAAACATCAAGTATCAAGCCATACAAGCATAAGATCTACAACTAGTCCCAAGCTACATATGTAGATGTCGATTGGGAAAAACATCAAGTATCAAGCCATACAAGCATAAGATCTACAACTAGTCTCAAGCTACATATGTAGATGTCGATTGGAAAAAAACATCAAGTATCAAGCCATACAAGCATAAGATCTACAACTAGTCCCAAGCTACATATGTAGATGTCGATTGGGAAAAACATCAAGTATCAAGCATTAAGTCATACATGCATAAGATCCACATTATGTCCCAAGCTACACATGAAGGTGTCGATTGGGAAACATCAAGCATCAAACCATACATGTATAAGATCAACATTAAGTCTCAAGCTACACATGTAGATGTCGATTGAGACAAACATCGAACATCAAATCATACATGCATAAGATCCATAACAAGTCCCAAGCTACACGTGTAGATGTCGAGTGGGACAGACATCAAACATCAAAACAATACATGCATAGGATCCATAACAAGTCCCAAGCAACACGTGTAGATGTCGAATGAACTTAATGCATGTCTATGAGAATCACCACTCTACTAGGCTTGATGAAGATCCAAAAGAATTCTTATACTACCTATCATGATAAAAGTTGGTCGAATGAACCTGATGAAGGTTCATGGGGCTTTCTAATATTTTCTAGAGTTTATGGAAATCCATCCATATAGTCTGAAGTTGGATGATAATCTTTATACGTAGTGTGGAGATTATTATCTTCACATGTAGTATGAAAGAGATGGATGCCTATCAAGGTCATTATTAATTATAAAAGACCTGAGAAAGGTCAATGATACTACAATAGAATGAAATTTGATGAGAGTCATATATAATTTCCATACTACATAGCCAGATAAAGGCTGGTTAATTGGATTTAAAGGAAATGCAATAGTGTTCTTCATTCTACTAGGCATGATAATAGATTCCCTAGGTAGTATGGGGTTGGCAATATTAAATCAACGTAGCAGGGAGATGATGACTAACCTTTCATTTATTCTGGAGAAGTTGTTAAATCATTCCATGTAGTCTGGGAGAGATTGGAATTTTCCATGTAGCATGGAGTTGATGGCCATTCACCTCATCGTATGACAATCTTTCCATGTCTCTGGGAGCTATGCGATGAAATGAGGCAAGATGCCATGCACCACGTGAATAACCCACGTGAAGAAATGAGCCCAAACACCAACAACCCACTCATGCCTTCCAAGCCCACGAGCAGGAGACCCACACTCCAAGTTCATCCACAAGCCACTCGCCCAAGCTTTTTCTTGTCTGACTATCTCCCCAGATTAGCACATTTTGTAATATCAAAATGGACCCAAACATCTTATTTCAAGTTGGATCCAATGTGACTTTGTCTTTGTAGGGAACTTTATCATGTGGTCCATTCCTCATTCTCGTGTGATGTAGTGTGGGTTATGGTAGTATGAAGGTTCTGAGAAAGTTTAATCAATTGATTGGGCTATATGCTAGTCATTCTATTGGTGTTGAATAAAACCGTGTGTGATATGATATTGCCTATATGCTTGTCGTCTGGAACAAAAGACAAACTTCATTCGACAATGCATGAATTGCATCAACAGGTCCCGTGATACATGTGGAACCATTCGCCCAGACTTGTCATATTGAATGAGACCCTTTCATCTTATGCTAAAGTCTTGGATGCATGCTGGAGGCACATCTGTAGGCTGGACACAAATGGGATGTTTTGTAATATTAATCTTGCAATTTGGCAGTTAATGAGTGCTCATTCTGTGGCTCGGTATTTGATGTGGGACTACTTTAATTCATCTTAGTAGCCCTCCTTCATTTTAATCGATGTGGGACTCTGCCCTCAGGGCAAGTTATTTCATGCTACACTTGCGTGAGCCTATTTGATGAGTTGTCAAATTTGGCTTAGGATGCTCAGTGGTTGTCCAAATCAATGTGGGACAATGAGCTTTGTCGTTTGAGAGTTGCTGGGCCATGTTTCAAATTAAGGTTGTCTGTGTATGTGTGTAATGCTTTGAGATGGTTTCATTTGAGCCGCCTTTATTTTTTTTTTTTTTTTTTTTTTTTTTTTTTTTTTTTTTGGACAGCTAGCTAGGGAATGATATTTTCTCCCCTTTCCTTTTTCCACTTTTTTTTTTATTCTTCACGTGACTTTGCAGGCTTTTTGATTACCATAACAATTTCAAACCTAATACAAACATTTGGGGCCCACGTTGCAAGCTATTTGTTTCTTTCTCAAAGTCTTTTTTCATGGTCCAATAGCTTTCTAAGGTCAACAATTCTATTTTATATACCATTCTTTTTTCAATGCTTCTGTGACTTTAATGCTTTTGCTTTTAGTAAAGAAAATTGGAAAACCTATGTATTTGGGCCCACTTTTTTTTTTTTTTTTTTTTTTTTTTTCAAAAGTCAAGTATTACGGCTGGATTTTATTTTTCTTCTTTTCTTTCAATTTTTTATTTATGCGTGAGTCTGTCTCTTTTCTAATTCCTTACCCATAAATATGCAGGAGCAATGTAGGAACCGTCCATATTGTTGTCCAAGTTGTAGTGGCGAAGAGCTTTGTTGATGTAGTCGTATGAATTCATGACCATGTAGTGAGTTTCAGACTCCATGAGAGCAATATGTCAACCATTCACTTCCTTCTAGTAATATCATGTTGATCCTCTGATGTGTCGTATGCCAGTCCTCCTCATCTGTCCATAGAAGTCTGATTCTCCTCATCATATTCACTCAATCTTGAAATTCTTTGACGCAATCCTCTGCTACTTGACTAATCTTCGAGCTCACATTCTTCAACCTCTCCCCAACGACGTTGGGCCCAAACTGAAAGCTTCTCAATATGGGATTTCTTCCTTTGCGTGAAGCAGCATTTCACACGACATTTTCAAGCATGCATGTGTTATGCGGATGAGCTGTTAATTCTTGGGCCTTCATTGCGTGTAAACTAGCTATGTCACGTGGCTTTCTTGAAGTATACGCATGGATGTGGTCATTCTACATGACTTTATTGCTCGGATTGTACTAGGACCAGAGGAGTGCATTTTTTTTTATTTTTATTTATTTTTTTTTTTTTTTGCCTCTCGGATTTGGCTCATGGCGTGGACCATTTTGCAAGCTTCTCTTCTATTGATGCATGGTCCCGCCTTTACTTAAAGAATGTATGATGATACTAATTATGCATACGTGGGCAATGTCGAATGGAAATTGATGTCAGCCTTTCTCCATTTCATGTCGAGTGGTACATTCAGCTCATGCTGAGTGTAATGTCGAATGGAGCATCTGTCTATGCCAAACATTCTGAGCTCCATGTCGAATGAAATATCCATCCAATGCTAAACACAAGTGCATGTAGTGTCAAATGGAGCTTTGGTGAGTGGACTGCTATATTGGGTTGTGTGCATGTTTGAGGAGATTCCTCTTTTGCATGTGATATGGAATTTGCTTGTTGCTTGAAGCCATGAGTACTTGTGTTTTAGGAATTGTAGACTGAAAGATCTTTGCCTGCTATGAATCGCTAAGGCCCCACGGTGGGCGCCAAATTGTGGATGCTGGATTTCGGCCGAGGTCCACAATCAGAATTTGTAGGTTGGGGGCATCAGCGATCCTGAAAAACAAAGGTGTAGAGTGAGCGGGAGGAGACTCCCCACCGGTGTGGTGGGTGCCGGGGGCACTCCGACGCTCAAGTCAGTAGTATATGAAATGAGCAGTGAATAGGTAAATATGCGAAAGTAAGGTTTGATATTACCTTAACTCTCTGGATGGCCGTGAGGGGCGAAGAAGGAAGAAATTTGGTTAGGAAATATAAAGCTAAAAGAATAGAGAAGAAGAAGAAGCTTCGTAGGCTCAGTCTCCGAGCTCCCCCTATATCTTGATTTACGCTGCTATTTATAAGTGCAAATGATTGCTTTTAGCAGTTGGCATAAACCCACTATATGCTAAGATATATTTATTTAATGATTAGAGTGGAGCAATACAATTATATTTAGGGTGAGTGGAAAATGTTTGGTAAAGATTTGGCGGATCCTTTATCCGCGAGTGGAATAAGGGTTTTCTTGGGCTTTACCTTAGGCTTTCCAGTATTCAGCATTTCTGTCCATGGGCCTTACATGATATTGGGTTCGATTTGGAAAGACAATTTTGCCCATGGCCCAAATTTGGCACGTACAGGTACGGCATTCTGGGGGTGAGGCCCACATCAGATCAGTTCAGCCAGGTAGAGGCACGGTCCGGGTATGGAGATATCAGATTAGTTCAGCCAGGTACGGCACAATCAGATCAACTTTGTGGCACTCTAGGTACGGAGGCGTCACTGCGACACCCTAGGTACGGGGCTAGCATTCATACATTTATGGCACTCTAGGTACGGAGGCGTCACCGCGACACCCTAGGTACGGGGTTAGCATTCAGACCACAGCGACGCCCTAGGTACGGGGTTAGCACGCCAGGTACGGCATGTGGACTATTCAGACATTTGTGGCTCTCTAGGTACGGAGACGTCACCGCGACACCCTAGGTACGGGGTTAGCACTCAGACATTTGTGGCACTCTAGGTACGGAGGCGTCACCGCGACACCCTAGGTACGGGGTTAGCATTCAGACATTTTGTGGCTCTCTAGGTACGGAGACGTCACTACGACACCCTAGGTACGGGGTTAGCACTCAGACATTTGTGGCACTCTAGATACGGAGGCGTCACCGCGACACCCTAGGTACGGGGTTAGCATTCAGACATTTTTTGGCTCTCTAGGTACGGAGACGTCACTGCGACACCCTAGGTACGGGGTTAGCATTCAGACCACAGCGACGCCCTAGGTACGGGGTTAGCACGCCAGGTACGGCATGTGGACTATTCAGACATTTGTGGCACTCTAGGTACGGAGGCGTCACTGCGACACCCTAGGTACGGGGTTAGCATCCAGACAACCAACATCATCACTGCGGCACTCTAGGTACGGAGACGCAACCGCGACGCCCTAGGTACGGGGCTTAGCACCATCAACTCAACACAGCAGGCAAACCAGGTGACAGCTGGCGAGCCAGGTAAGTAAAAATGCATTGCACGAACTTTGATAGGATTGTCACTGGCACACACTGAACAAATCCCATCAAAGTGGGGGCGACTGTAGGTATTGCATTTTTGCATACCGAACCCGATGAGGAGTCTTATAAGGAGGCACCGCCTTTTAGTCGTGGAGGTCGCAGAAAGCGGTCGAAGGAAAGGTGAAGTCAAGAGATAATACATTTCGGAATTAATTCGCTAAGTTCGCCCAGAGTTCGCTTGCTGAATGTTCGTTTCAAAGCGTATCTATAATCCGAAAACATACACCAAGCCCACTTAAACCAAAGCCCACACCTATTACATGCAAATCCCCCACTTTCCTAACAAAACAACAAGCCCAATTCAACAAAAACCATAAACAAATCCCCACCCACGTGAACATGCCTTCCACCAATTCAACAAAGCAATCACTCACCGAAAGCACCTCAATTTTGTTCCTCCAATCACTCCAACCACTCCATAATTCCCTAACCCTACAAATGCCAATCACTCCAACCACTCCATAATTCCCCAGCCCTACAAATGCCACCAACTTTGCCTATAAAAAGAACCCAAAATCCTTCCCCTAGGACATCGAGACAGATCAAGCAAAATACCAAGCAGATACTAATCCACGCCAAACTGCTCCTCTCAAACTTTCAAATACGCCCAAGTCTCCTTTCAATTACAGCCCTCAAACACGCCCCATTAGCCTCACAACCAGCCCTATTATGCACGCCTAAACTGCCTCATTCCAGCCCCCTACACTGCCTTTAATTCACGCGCAACATACCCCTGGAACCTGCCCATAACACGCACCAAAAAGCCCCCCTGAATCAGCCATTATTCACGCTAAAATCTCCCTAGAATAAGCTTCCCATTCACGCCCAAGATAGCAATAAAGCAGCCCCTCTCTCCCAAAATCCCACATCGCTCAAGAAACTACTCCTCTTTGTTCATGCCAAAAGCCTCACGCACAAAGCCTCATATTAGCCCTCAAACACGTCAACAAGCTTATTAATCATACCTTTGATACTGCCTTTGAACAGCCCACTGCTCGCGCCCTTCACTCCATATTTAAGCAGCAAACTGCCAAGCCCTCCACACGCCACATACTGCCTCATCCTTTCAGCCTTCAATTGCCCTCAACCGACCAAACTCACAAGCACACAGCCCATAGCCTGCCATCACTCTCTCGGTAAACTTCACGCCTTACTCAGCGCCATCTGCCTCCCTTTACACCTAACGCTTGAACACTACCCTCTGCCTTCACCAAACAGCCCCTGAAATTCCCCCTGTCCAGCCATATATAGCCCTCACAAAACAGCCCTCAACTCACGCATAAAACACCCCAGAACTACCCCCAATTTCACGTGACTGCAGCCCCAAAATTGGCCAGACTTCACGCCCAATTGCCACTGAAATATTGCCCTTGGACTGCCCTCTGTATCACCGAAACTTACCCTCCACTACAACTCATCCATCACCGAATTCTGCCTCCCAAACAGCCCAGCAAATCATGTCAAAAACTACCTAAAAAAACTGCCTCTAACTACCGAGAAAATAACCACTAAAGTAACCCCAAAGTGCCAAAAAAATAACTGCAACCCTTCATTCCTTTTTATCCCACATTGGTTAGGAAACTGCCTACCTTAATTGCCTTCAATTCCCACGCACAAAGCCACGCCCAAACTGCTAGCAGTTCACGCCCCTGTCACGCCCACAACTCCCTCCATAAAATCCCACATCCCCTGGGAAACTACTCCCCTTTACTCAAGATATCCCTCACGCTAATAGACAATACAAGACCTTCCTCTCCTC
Organism: Zanthoxylum bungeanum; assembly: GCA_019454045.1. Lineage (NCBI taxonomy): Eukaryota > Viridiplantae > Streptophyta > Magnoliopsida > Sapindales > Rutaceae > Zanthoxylum > Zanthoxylum bungeanum. Next base: position 11,770 of record SKCR01001112.1, on the reverse strand, counting down.
ACTAGCATTCACGCCACCGTAACCCTCACACAAGTCCCTGCCTCACGCACCACAGTCGCTGAAACTAGCCCCTGCATTGCCTTCAAATCCCAATGAAACTACCCCAAAACAGTAAGCTTAATTCGTGATCAGAAACGCAGCAAAGCGGACTCAAAATAGCGGACAAAGTGGCAAGGCAGTGAGAAAAGCGCCAAAACAGCGAACCAGTGTGATCGTGGTGATTTAGCCTTTCCGACGGCCGTGTAACGCGTCTCCGAGTAGCGACAAAAAAGGTTAGACCTGAGGGTTTATATTACAGAATTTTCTCACATGAAATAATGGCTTAAAAATGTATTTTAGGTGTTTAATGTGTTTAATTAGTATAGCATGATGTATTAAATTTATTTGCATGAAATAATGATTTAAGAAATGTATTTTATGTGTTTAGCATGAATAATTGGTTGAGTATGTCGTTTGGAACTAACTCATGAAATAATGATTTAAGAAATGTATTTTATGTGTTTAGCATGAATAATTGGTTGAGTATGTCGTTTGGAACTAACTCACATGAAATAATGACTTAGGAAGTGTGTTTAATTAGGATGGTTATTTGAGCATGTTATTTAGAATTAGTTCGCATGAAATAATGAATTAGTATATGATGTGATTTTGGGGTGAATAAAATATGTGTTCTTTCTTGTGGTATATTGGATGGAAACCCGGACATAAATTCCATAGCCGAATCTGAATGGACGGTATTATGGTTTGCACTCGGGATACAATGCCCCGTACCACTTGAAGGATTCACGTATTTCATTTCGTCCACTTGTATTTGAGCATGATTTAATTGTTTAGCATAATATTTATTTTCTTATGCATGATTAGGTTGTTTAACATGATGTTGTTTTATGCATGGTTAATAGATTGTTCTTAAGCATGTTGTGTAGACTTGGTTAATATTGCACAAATCCATTTATTACAAATGACATAAGTAAGGGACCATTCCGAACCCAACGGTTTGAGGTCTTCCCTTGCGAGGGGTGAGTGCGGCCTTAAATCTCATTTTCCCGGTTCACACCGGGTGGCGACTCCATGTTATTTTGAAATCCCGACCGGGCCGCGAGCCCGGAACAGCGTCGTCCAGGTCCTGTTGTCTACAGGATGTGATGTCATTCCTCAATTTTCCGGTTCTGGCTGGTGGAAAGTACTTTGCAAGAAATTGGTGGCTAAAGTGTTCCAAGTTGTGATAGAACCTGCTGGTAGTGAATGTAGCCAAGCTTTAGCTCTGTCCTTTAAGGAGTATGGGAAAACACGCAGTCTCATTGCTTCTTCAGCTTCTCGGTTGTAATTGAAAGTGCCGCAAACTTCCAGGAAGTTGATGATGTGGGCATTAGGATCTTCAGTTGCATTCCCCCCGAACTGAACTGACTGCTGAATCATCTGAATGCATGTTTTGATGTCACACGCATTTGCTGGTAAGGGAGGAAGTACAATACAGGAAATGAGTCTGTCAACCACCGGAATGGTTCTGTCTCGAATGGGAATTAGTGGTGCAACGTTCAAAGGTTCAGGTTCCATGTTGACTAAAGCTTCTTGGCCTTCTCGCCTTACCTTCTCAACTGTCTGAGGGTTCTTTCAATTTCTGGGTCAAGCGGTCGGAGTTCAAAGCTTCTGGTTCGTCTCATGTAGTTACTGAGAACCTGAAACACAAGAAAACAAAAACAATAAGTAAAAAGAAATTAGATACAAGTAACATATCTAACCCCTAAACTAATAGTAAAAGATAAATAAGTCCCCGGCAACGGCGCCAAAAACTTGACCGGCGTAAACACACACGTATAACGCAAGCGCACGTATCGTTCAAGTAGTATAAAAATATCGATCCCACGAGGACTTAATTCCTACTGTTGTTATTAATTGTTGAATCTATTTATTTACAAATATCTAATTAAATGGAGAAGAGAATGATTGTTTGATTGGTTGAATGTGGTTTTACAAAATAAATAAATAAAAGACACAAAAGAAAATACTAAGGAAAATAACAAAAGACACAAAGATCTAGGGTCGTGAATCATTCTAATATCATTTAAAAGATGAAGTGGTTATTCTATGTTGTGTAATAAATCAGTTTACTAACCTGGAACACTAAATTATGCAAAAGCCTCTGTCGATGGTCAGACGCAAATACCCAGTTTAACCCAATTGAACCATATGTCTATGTCAACCAAATTATCTGGATTCATTAAGTTTAAGTTCCAATTATGGCTACCCCCGCCCGACAGGTATATTCCTATCATGTAAGGAAATCTATTAAAGGGTTATCTATCCTCAATGAAGATCATGGGCTATTAAGTCTAAGGCTGAAACCTAAAATCCCTATGTCTAGTTCATTTTAGATTTACCACATCAATCTTATTGGTGATCAGACAACAAGAAGCATTAAGCTTAAGACTTAATAAGTAAACCTTTAAATTACCCAAACTATAAAATAACCCCTTATAAACCGGTGATATTAGAATTCATCACAACCCCAGATAACTAACACATAACTAGGGCTAGTAACAACTTAAAAGTAAAAGACATAAAGTAAAAATACTGAAAAGTAAAAGACATAAAGTAAAACTGAAAAGTAAAATAAAATAAAATGCTAAGGTAAAAGGAATTACTTTTACTACTACTAATTTAGATATCTCCCATAAAATAATATATAAACTTGTGATTCTTTCTCCAACCAGCCATATAGGCGGTAACCTGATTAAGTCAAATTAAGTCCAACCAGCCATAAAGGCGGAACCAAAATTAAATTACCAACCGACCAATCTGGCGGTATCCTTTATTAGTCAGGTTTAAACCATATTAAAATGAATTACCAACCGACCAATCTGGCGGTATCCTTTTTAAGTCAATATTTTAAATAGTGAATATATTATTTTAAGGGAGATTAATCTAAATAGTAACAGTAAAAGAATTACCTTTCACCCTAGCTGGGGAAGTTACCTCCTCATGGTAAATAGTAAAAACTGTAAAAAGTAAAAAGTAAAAATTAAATTACTATTATTACAAAACGTAATTAAAATTATTTACAAAACTAAAAACTAAAAATAAAAAAAAACTAAAAACTAAAGAATCTAGAGAGAAAACTCTCTCTTTAGAAAGAATTTAAGAGAGAGGAAGGTGCACTGAATTCTGAAATCTCGAGCTCAATTTATAGGCCTCGGTAGGATCCAGCGTCGCGACGCCAGGTCCTCAGCGTCGCTACGCCAGATTTGTCGACGTGGCACGCTCTGGTTCGTCGGTTTGAAGATTCTGGATAAGCTGATAAGGTGACACGTGGCAGAGTGGTTGGGCTTCAATTATTGTGACACGTGGCGGCTTCTGATTGGTCGCTGAGATTCTTATCCGCCACGTGTCAGATAAGGATTAGATACTCAATTATTGATGCTGACGTGGCGATGATGTGGCGACACGTGGGAAAGAGACTGTCGGCACCATAGAATTGCGACACGTGTCAGTTCCTGATTGGCTGATGATGATGTGGCACGACACGTGGCAATTTTGACTTGTTGACTTGCTGACGTGGCTGATGACATGGAGACACGTAGGCTGACACGTGGCTATGATGACTGTCGGCACCGTATGATGCTGACACGTGGCACGGCGCATGTTAGCAGATCGGCTGTGATGGTGACACGTGTCACGGGGTATTTTAGCAAAGTCAAACTTTTCTCAGATTCTGATTTGTGGACACGGCTTGGATTTTCTGCGGGTTTGCTTTTATGCCTCGGGAGCTTACCATATAGCCCAAAAACTTTCCCGAGGCCACTCCGAAAGCACACTTCTCTGGGTTGAGTTTTAAATTATGTTTCCTCAGTAATTCAAAGGTTTTCTTCAGATCGGCCACGTGACACCTTGGCTCCTTAGACATTGTTATCATATCATCAACATATACCAGCATCGATGTGCCGATAAGTGGCTTGAAAATCTTATTCACCAGCCTCTGAAAGGTTGCCCCAGCATTTTTCAATCTGAATGGCATTACTTTATAACAGTAAAGCCCCTGATCGGTAACAAATGTCGTCTTCTCCTCATCCTCAGGATGCATCTTGACCTGGTTATATCCCGAGAAGGCATCCATAAAGCTTAGCAGTCCCTGGCAGGCTGTCGAATCCACCAACAGATCTATGTTTGGTAGTGGGAAGCTGTCTTTCGGGCACACTTTGTTGAGGTTGGTGAAATCCACACACATCCTCCACTTTCCATTGGATCTCTTTACTAATACCACATTCGATACCCACTCCGGGTATTTCACTTCTCTGATAAAATCGGCTTTCAACAGTTTTTCTACCTCGGCAGCCATTGCCCTGCACCGTTCCTGGTTAAAGGTTCTTCTTTTTTGCTTGACCGGTTTGTGTGATGGGTTTACTGCCAAACCATGATTGATGAATTTCGGATCAATCCCGGGCATATCATCGTGCCCCCAAGCAAAGATGTCCTGGTAATCCTTTAGGCACTTCGGCAGGTCCTGTTTCAGGACCTCGTCTAAGTCTCCCCCTATTTTTACACTCTTCCCAGGTCTGAAAATTTCTATCACTTCTAATTCTTCGACTGCCCCTAGCCGGGCAACTTTCTTTGGACGAGGACCCGGATCCTTACTTGCTTCTTCCCCGTCTTCATTCCCTTGCCTTTTCTGGGTACCCGCTTCAATGCAGAGGGTTTCCCGTGAGAGGGTGGCAAAACAGCTCCGAGCAATCTTCTGACTCCCGCGCACGATTCCAATCCCTTCCCCGGTGGGGAACTTCAACTTTAAGTAATAGCAAGACATTGCAACCTTTGTCTTCATCATGAAAGGCCGACCGACAATGACTTGGTAACTGCTCATGCAATCCACCACCGTGAAATTTATCATAATCGTCTGAGTCCGGGGACGGGTTCCGATCATCATTGCCAATTGTATCATTCCCAATGGGACGACCGTTGAGCCCCCGAAGCCGTATAGGGGAGTCCCATCGTCGGTTAGAGTCGCATACTCCACATCAAGGCCGTCCAAAGCCTCCTTGGAGATTATATCCACTGCACTCCCGGGATCCACTAGGATTATGTCTACCTCAGAACCGCCGATTGTCGCCTTGATTATTAATGCATCATCGTGGGGGAAACTCACCCCTTGAGCATCCTCATTCGTGAACATTATTGGCACTTAACGACCACCTTGTATTTCCGAGGCCCGTTCTGTTTCTAACACTTCCAACCCCCGAGCCCGACTATAGTTTTTTCTGGACCGGTTAGAGTCACAGGCCAGTGTCTTCCCCCTACGATGATATTCACCTGTCGTAATGTGCTCTCTGCCTGGCCGTCATAACTTCATGGTCAATATAATTATTCAAGTACCCATTCCGCGCCAGGTCTTCCATTTGCTCTCGTAAGTCTTTGCATCCATTCGTCGTATGTCCCCTCAAATTATGATGCAAGCAATAGGATTTTTTATTCCTCCTGTCTGGCGGGAATCTCCTGAGGTCAGGTTCTATCAAGAGACCTTTTCCCTGGATTTCCATGACAATTTGCCCCAGTGGTTTATTCAGAGGAATGTATGCCTCTTCCCCGGCCACATGGTTCACCTGGGTCGAGATTCTCTTTTCCCGGTCATCCCGAGGTACCGGCTTGAATTTCCTTCGCCTCGGGGGTGGTTTTTTGAATTCCCTGTTTGGCATGCGAGGAGCTTCTACCCTCATCATCCTCTCTCTGATAGCTGTCCCCCTCCGGGTAATTCTCTCCTCATCTTCCAACAAAACAAACTTTCGGGCTGTTTCCAGAGCGGCGACATAATCCGGTGTACCCTGGATCCTCAGGTGAGTCCACAGCTTTCCGATCCTTAAGGCCCCCTTCAAACTTTCCAGGGCTTCGAGCGATTCATATCCCCCGACCTCGAGCACCATGTTATGGTACCGTTTAATGAAAGCCTTCAGGGGCTCATCGTCCCCCTACTTCATGAGTCTCATTTACCCAATTGTCTTTTTTGGGACGCAGACCCCTTTGAAGTGTCGAACAAATGACTTCCTGAGTTATGAAAAGCTACCGATGCTCCCTGGGGTAGACTTCTGAACCACAGAATGGCGGACCCACCTAAGGTTAAGGGGAATACTTTGAAAACGGCATCCCCTACCACCCATTGGACCTCCATCAATAGGACAAAACCCTCGATATGGGATTTTGGATCAGTATGGCCTTTGTAGGGCGTCATGGACGGCATGTTGAACCGTCTTGGGAACTTTACCGACCTTATTTCTTCTGTGAATGGAGATTCAACATCACCTTCCCGAGCATCTCCCGTGTCAGTTTTGAGGTTGACTCCCCACTTGGCCATTTCTTTTCTTAACCAAGATCTTATATTGCCAACTGTGTTACCATGCCGCCTCCCGCTGCCTTTTTCGTATATGTCACCCCGGGTGCGGCGTTCCTCATGACTTAAGATTTCCTCTGTTTGCCTCCCCTTCTGGTGTTGCGGGGGCTATCATAGGAAGAATCTGGCGACTGTCTCCCCTCTTCTTCTTCCCACGTATCCTCCGTTTGCAAATATTTTTCTACCACTACGGACCTCATCCCGTAGGGACCCTTCCTCCTAGGTTCATCGTCTTCGCTCTTATCTGCAACTCTTTTTCCTTCCGCTATTTTGCCACTCCTCCGACTGGTTCTGGCTTCTAGTCTCTCATTATTCGTCTCTTCCATCCTCTCCATCCTGTCCATCATGGATTTCAAAAGGTTTTGATTTTCCTCCCTATCTTTCCTCATATTTTCCTCAATCTTCTCCATCCATTCCGCTGTTGAACTCCCTGACGACCGGTGATTTCCATCTTCTGCCATTGTCTTACCACGCGAGCTGCTTTTCGTTGATTCCCCACAGACGGCGCCAACTGTTGACGGTTGATTTCGGTCTCAGGGGCAATAAGGGTTTTTTACTCCCGATACAATCCTCATTCAACTGTGAATTATTTTGTTTATGGGAAACCAAAAGCAAATTTGGCAAAAGATAGATAAATACACTAATCAGCAAAGAGATTTAACGTGGTTCGACGGATCAGATCCAGCCTACATCCACGGGCACAGAACAGACGATGTTTTATTACCGAAATATGTTTCTCTGATCTGTTTTGTGTTTACAAGTCTAATTTTCTTTTTGTTCTCTTTTTTAACTCTCTCTCACAAGCACGTTTTCCCCTCCTATTTATAATAACAAAGAAACTGTTTTCCTTTTCCCATAAGAATTCTTAGTCGAAACTACCTTCACTTCCTTTATCCTATTAGGACACTGACTTTATCAACTTTTCCCTATGAAAGTAGGATAACTTATCTTCTTATCCGTAAGAATATGGAGCATATCTCGCCATATTCTCGGTCTTCATGAGGTCTGTCATAATGGTCTTTTGAACTGAGAATGCTGCTATCGATCTGATAATGCCCGACTATCCGGTCTGGAGTGGTCGGTTACCGATCATAAAGTGCTCGGCCCCTTACTATTGGCTTTTAGTGGTCGGGTCGGCATTAATGATCTTGACCAAGAAAGGAATTACCTTTTTACCCATGTCGTACTGCTTAAATATCATAGGGCCTGAAAATACCGCAAATAATAATCATGAATTAAACTTTATAAACTTGGAGGGTTGTGCCTAAACAAATTGACATGCCCCTTGTTGTTTGTTATAAATATACTCAATGATTCCTTAGAAACGATCGCAAGATCAACAATGATATGTGTACAACTAATTGAATAATTAATTATATAATCAAGTGTATTTAGAAAAACACACAGGTTAAAATGAGAATAAATTATTTTTCATATACATATGGTTGTGCAATTGATTATACAAACATCATTTTCTTGCAAGGTAATGATAATGCATGTTCAAAACTTAAACACTAACTAATAGTAAGCAAATCATGAAATTTGGAAGGTTTTTTATTTAATAAATTTATTGACGGTTGTTTTTCATTCCAATGGTAGTTTGGAAAATCAATCCCTCGAACAGACCTCCCCCAGTAGTAAATTTATTTGGTTAGTAGGGAATCAAGAACAAACTAAGTGAGTAGACAAAAAAATTACAGGGAACGATTTACGTGGTTCGGGAGAAAGTGACTCCAACATACGTTCACTGGAGTAAATGTGAGTTTTTCTTATTACCTGCTCATGGTTAAGACCAACCCAAGCTACAAATGGGATAAGAAAGCAAGATTGTTAATCGAACACATCGGGTCTTATGATCATCCTGGTACAATTCTCTCAAGTAATCTTGAGTCGATCAGCTTTCTCTCTCCATCCCTAGCTTAGAAGCTCTTTGTTTTTTTACAAGTAGTGAGACGCGAAAATTATCAATCCTTGAATTTGTGGCTTCAACCCCTTTATGTAGGCTTCCAAATACTCTATTCCATCAACCCATGACGCCGGCTCATGTCACTCTATCATCATTGTCTCATGCTCATTTTCCCTAACCACTCAGCAAATAGTTGTACCAGCACCCGACTTAACTACCATATGTCAGCAGAAACCCATCACTTCAATCTTTTATCTACTAATGCACGCTTTGTTGACATGAAAACCTGTAGTCCAACCACTCCGGTATTGCTCCATCTGGCATAATCTCTTCCCAAGGAAAACCGTTGACTTACTCTCATCATATCAGTCTTCTAGAAGCTCAAACTTCCAAGTAGGGCATACATCATACGTCTTTAAGTACAAAATATCTAGTGGTCTCAGCTCTATTTCTCAGATCGGCATACCGAGGTGAATGATGCTTGGTCAGACTTCCTCTAACTTTTTCAACCGGGTCCGGTCAGTAATATAGACCACCTCGGGTCGACTTCCACAAACGTTCAAATGCTGCCAACTCAATGTTGGGTAGGCGCAGCGGAAAGGCACAATGGAAGGCGAAAATGATTTTTAAACATTTTAAAATATTCCGAGTGAATTAATTAATATCAAATATTTTTAATTCACTCAAATAAATATAAATATATTATTTATTAACATTTAATAACATAATATATTTCAAAACACGACGAATTATTTGACGAAAATATTTTTCGATAAATACTACGCGTAACGGTCAACTCGGTTGATCAACCGCCGAGTCGGGCCAACCCGGTCACTTGGGTAGTATTCTGTCAGTCCTTAGGCTGCCCGAACAGTGCCCAGTTCGCTGGTTTCACAGCCGTGACACTGCGAGCCTGTTTCGACGTGAATTTCGTCGTTTTCTCACGTTTTCGCCTCGGAATAATTTCCGGAATTAATCCACCACCCAATACACATCACAAATAATCCAATTAATTTTGCATCAAATTTAATCACCACAATATAAAGTTCAAAGAACAATTCTAGGCAATATTTGAGTGGCAACATCACTCTACAATGTCAATTAAATTTTTTAGATTAATTCATTAATTAATCTTTTAACACATGCTTAATAAGAAAACTATTAAAGTTATATAAATAATTAACACCAAGTTTTTGCTCAAATACAAATCCAAAATACATATATTTCTAACACATGTAAAATACATATCCAATACATATTTCCATGCTTAAGAAACAAAATTAAGAAATTGGAAATTGGAAACTTTTATTACCTTAATTTCCAAGCTTCCAATTTTCAAATTCTTTCTACCTTGGTGTTGATCAATTGTTCATAAACCTTAACCCTTTTTTTCTTTGGTTTCTCAACACATGAGAATGTGATAAAACCTTGTAAAATGAAAGCAAGTTTCATTTATATATTTTCAAGCCAATTTTCGAAAATTGTAGATTTTTAAACAAAAAAATAATAATTTTACTTGGCTATAATTTTGATACATTTTAATCTTATCCAAAAATTAAATAATTATTTTGATTTTTTTTGTTAACTATTCCATGCCAAACTTATAAGAATATTCTATGTAATATTCTTAATTAAAATAAATAAATTAACTAATTAATTCATTCATTTTATTATTAACAAAAGATAAAATAAATACATGAAGAAATTTTCCAAGAATATTCTTCCATTTTATTATTATTATCAATTAATTAATTATTAATAATAATAAAACAAGTGTCAAAATTCAATAGGTTAATAATGTGTATCTGATCTAAATTATGTATCGTATACAAATACATATTATTTAATATGCATGTGTAAATTATGAATAATCTGAATTATCCATAATTAATTGCCCAAGTGCTCAACGAGTACACTTTATATTGTGGGACTCTCTATGTTCAAGTTTATCTGTCACGGAAACCATTTAAATGTCCATAATTTATCCACTCACAAATATTACGACGACCACGGATAATCGAGTTGAAACAACCAAGTCGAAATTATTGCATATATATTATATATATATATAAATGCCTCTGTCATAGGTAATCCGAATTATTCCGAGATATAGATTAAATGTCAAATCTCCGCTATGAATAATTCATCTGTCGTGACATAATTATGATTCTTCAATAAATATTCGGAACTCGTTTCCCCATCATACCTCGGCCAGGGATTTCAAAGAATCATAAATTTGACACATAAATCCCGTACACGGGACTGAGAGATCCTCTCTAGATACATCACATGATATCTTGAGTATCAGTCCATACCCAACGAACAGGCGAAGGTCTGATCTTAAGAGATCATTGACGTGACTGTCATCAAAGTACGAAGGATATCTCACATATCATTAGTGGTATCACAAGTCAAATGAGCTAATATGCTATTCGACTCGTAAAGATTCATATTGATGTTGGTGTACCATCTAGTAGGAATCTTTGAATGAGTCGTTCAATATTTATATACCAATAAATACCTACGTGTCTAAATGAGTCTCCCAAGACTCATGGTTTACTGAGATAAACCATTAGAACAATTCTAATATACGACACGTACCGGTTTCTCGGGTTTACTAACTGACCAAGTATGTAAACCTTGACAAGGAACAATTTAATAATGAATTATATTTTGATATTTCTTAGTAACAATTGCGGCGCTTTTGCAATTATGTCACAACCATTAATTCTAAGGTCATTTACGCCTTTACCATATAATAGAAATATTGTTGAAAACTACTCAATTTTATTCATGATAAAACAGAAATATACATCGTATTTACAATAAATAAAACAAAATTTGACACGCTGAGCACCAACTCCAATATTTTCTCCCACTTGTTATAGTGCCAAATTTGATGGTATCTAATACCCATCCCCTCTACATGTCTATCATATAGTCTCGGAGGCAAGGCCTTTATAAGCGGGTCTGCTATGTTGTCCTCTCCAGATATCTTGCATATGGCAACGTCTCCTCTAGCGATGATCTCAAAAATAATGTGATACTTTCGTTCCACATGTTTTGATTTCCGATGTGCTCTTGGTTCTTTTACCTGTGTAACGACAGCATTATTATCACAGAATAACGGGATCGAATCCTCGATGCTTAGGACAACTCCCAATTTTGTGATAAATTTTCTAATCCATACAGTTTCGTTTGTAGCATCTGATGTCGTAATATATTCCGCCTCAGTGGTGGAATCAACTGTTGATCCTTGTTTGGAATACTTCCAACTGACTATAGCATTATTAAGAGTAAATACAAAACCTGAGGTAGACTTTTTATCATCAGGATCTGACTGAAAGTCAGAATTTATATATCCTCTTATCTGTAAATCACATTCTCCATAATAAGAAACTTATCATTAGTACCTTTTAGATATTTTAGGATATGTTTAACGACCATCCAATGTTCGTTACCTAGATTTGACTGATATATGCTAGTAA
>SKCR01001111.1:0-28327 GCA_019454045.1 Zanthoxylum bungeanum | reverse complement strand
AAGATTTATGTGATGATGACTTTAATGCTTAATTTAATATACTTCTCATAAATCTAATTTTAGATTTAAGACGTATTAAAAATTGCAATTATTAATTCTTGGAAAATTAATTGACATTCTAGAGGAGAGATAAAGTCAAAGTTTGCAATTGGCATGTAGCACGAGGTGCACATCGTTTCGATATTCTAAGAACCCAAGGCTTGGCCTAAGGTTTCTAAAATATTGAAAGGATAATTGACATATCCCAAAGTGACTACCATTTGGATATGGCAGACACGAGGAATTAAAGAAAGGGCGAGGCTCTTAACTTTAAAAATATTGTCTTAGTTATGTTCACAGCTAGTATTGAAATTAGATTTTAAATACTTAGTGTTTGGTACATTAAAATATATGTATTGATGTTCAGAATCTGCTTTGAGCAGGATACTGACTTCAAGTTGAGATTGCTCTGCGAATCGGAAACGGGACGACGAAAGTCGCTGTTTCGACCGTAGATACATAAGTTAGGAACTACCCTTTGGGTATATTACTTAAATTAGGAACTGTTATAATGTAACTAGTTTGACTAGAGACATTATCTCTATATCAGTGTTTAATCTGTTGCGGATAAAACCTTTATATTATAGAACACTAAGTGTTTTATTATATAAAGATGATACTGAGATAAATACATTAGATGTAAATAACAGAATTTATATTTTGAATATAAATAAAATCTCAAACATATAAAATGACAAATAAATAGCTCAAATTGATTTGATCAATAGAGACTTATTTGTGGCATTGTTGTCTAGGACACAATTTAACGAGACTCGTATATCCACACTTTTGAAGAGTGGGTAATAGAACTGATTTGACTATTCAAATAAGGTTTGTGAATCTAGTTTATTAGGTAAAGTACCTAAAATACTATTTGCTTGGTAATAGTAAAAGGGCCACCGATCTATTAGCCATATTCATGGTGAAGTAAGTGGGCCCATATCTAGCTAGGCTAGATGTAAACATGATTATTTCGTGACCCTAAAACGGATGTGGCATCACGTTATGGTTATGTGTTCTTTTGAAGAACACAAATCGGAAACTTTTAGAGTTTCGACACGAAATAGACAAACAGATCGGCTATAGTATTATGCCGCCACGGTAAGACCGTATTGGAAAATACTTAAGCAGAAGTTTCATATGTACTTGAAAGAGTATAGTATTCTTTCAAATGAGGACTCCTCCCGGAACACGTCAAAGTGACGATGTGTCCGAACGGATTAACCGAATCATTTAGACATGATAAGATTAATCAAGAGTCGCTCTGAGCTACCATTTCCTTCAACGGATAAGTTTTAACAGTACAATAACTTATTTAGAATAAGGTTCCATATAAATCTGTTTGACAGATGTCATATAGGATATGAACAGGGAAGAAACAAGGTTTCTCATTCCTGATAATTTGGGTATGCCAGGCATAACGTTTGGATGATACCAAACTAAGGACCCAAATTGGATAAGTGCCAATATAGGTTATCCTAAGGGAAACCATAAATATAGTACTTATAAATCTCACATGAGAACAATGTGATTGTTGCTCACCATGCGGTTTTTTCTGAGAGAAATACCGATATGCAGTGGTCAGTGGGAGGATAGTGATACTCGATGAAAATCGGAGAGTAATACTGTTCAAGGCACAAGGTCCGTAATGGAACACAAATAGTTCATCAATGATGAATCTGTACCATTAATCTTCGTATACACAAGAACTGAGTAGATCGGATAGAGTCAGAAAAACAACCTAGGTTATGGGTTTCTGATCTAACCTCATAAAAGATGTCAATCTTATGAAGGTATATCCACCGACTACGTTTTGAGGAAGTGATACGAGGTATCGACTCCCTATTATGGCAAACTGCCATGAGTCCGAAATGGATTCCATGTATAACAACTATTTTGGATACTAGTTGTTGTACCACAAGGAATTGTGCCTATTGGTACATTAAACGTCTTCAAGGAAGACATACATGGAAGGCAACATACCAACATACAAAGCTGGGCTTTTGACGGAAAGGTATCGTTATCAACATTGTGTTAATAACGATTCACCTTTTACCTGTTGCCATGGTAAATCCATTTTGAAGATGCTTGTTGATAACTGCATATTTCATTTATAAATGTGTCAGTTGCAGATAAAAATCGCTTTCCTGAAAAGGAAACCTTTTGGAGGATGCTTACAACATCCTGACGATTTTGTATAACCGACAAACAAGGTTTGCAGGTTATTCGATCCGTTTGGATTGAAGCAAGCATAGGTTCTTGGAACTGACGTTTGAAATAATCATAATGGTTTATGATTTGACTCAAAACGAAATAATTCTTGTGTATATAAGGAGATTAGTGGGAGGGCACTTACAATGAAATTCCCATATAGCAATTGATGAAAGCTTGGCTTTCAATAAATTCTCCGTAGAATTCTGGGGAGTAACAACCTTTATTCGAGGAAAAGATCTACTGGGATAGATTTGGAGTTGGTTTAAACTCTCTGGAAATTGTACATTTAAAATGTACTTGATATGGTGTCTCATACGCTTTGAGCATATGGAGTAACAATCAGGACAATCCAAGTGATAGTCATTGGATTGAAGTTAATGACATCTATTAGTATCTTAGAGAACTAAAGATGCTGTCTTAAACTACGGAGATGGAGAACTTGAAGTGACTAGGATCACTGCTGCAAGTTTCCAAACCGGTAAATATTGCGGTACTATAAAAGTTTGAACACTGGGACAGTGAGCTGGAAATATTCCGAGCAAGATAACTGTTGCCGAATTAACAACAAATGCGGATTATTGCTGTAGCTGAGGCAGCAAAAGAAGCCATTTGGATCGATAATAAATCTAATTAAATTAGATATAGTTCTTTTAGCAGCGAGCTAGGCGTCTGCACAGGCTAAGGAATAAAGGTCTCATCGACGATCCAGATATATACTTCTATATCATCTGATTCGTTCGGATCATACATCGTGGCGATGTGATGATCGTATAAATCGCGTCAGAAGATAATTACGCAAATCCGCTGACGAAAAACCTTTCCTCATCAATTTGAGCGAACAGTACATAGTTCGGGTGTTAGACACTCGAGTGACTGGCTATGTGCCAAGTGGGAGATTGTTGGACAAAATGACCATAGCGTCACTATTTGTACAGATCACGGTGTGTTGTTGTACAAATTAACTATGTGACAAGGGAAATTGCACTCTCATCATTTGTGATTAGCACAGAAATGTATAAATGAAGAGAGGTCCATATGATTAGTTCTTGGATTGAGAATCATATGAGACAGTATCAATCCCCGAAGGATTAATCATTAAATATCCCTAGCCGGAGTATTATCGAGATAGGACATCGATAATGCGGAATAGGCTAGTATTGCACTTGTGCGCGTTGTGAGGGCACAACGGCATAGTTCTCATATATATAAGTATTGGATACTTATGCAAGTGCGATAGGAGGTCATGTTTCACCGATGGTACGGGAAACAGCTTCGCTCTGGATAGACCCCTCGGAATCCCATTGGTATTATGACTATGTGTCTATGGGAGGCCGAAATCAAGGTAGGTGTGTATAGTCTTAACCGAGACTTGCATCGCTAATACTTACGATAATCAATAGACTTTGGTCTTGGTGGTACAGGGCTTTAACCGGTTCTGCGTACACCACTTCTGGGTTTATCAGAGAGTCGTAGTGTATTGGGTGTGATATAACGGACGGAAGTATCACTTCAGTCATATTGGAGATGATGTCACGCAGGATATGGTATTAGTGCTCTTAAGTGTTGCGCAACCAATCAGGATACTGTGACCAGGTCATGAATATCCGATTATAGAGACTAGTTACCAGACATCCGACATGTGCTTCGTGTTGGAGTTAAATCAAGTCCCAAGATCAACAAATCATGCATAAAAACGAGTATGAAACACATCAAAGGAGGTGCGGAATCAAACTCACATTGAATTCGGTTTTGATGAAATGAAGAACAAGACCCATTTTCGCACTGCATGTTGCTCGGTTTTGGTCCTGTGAACTGCTAGACTGCTCGGTTGTGGCTGTTTTGAACTCCACCATTTTCGGCCATGGATGACTTCCATGGAAGCTCCAAGCTTCAGCTTCAAAAATTAAAACCAAGCTCATGAAGACACTTCCATATCACCTATGTATCACTCATGGTGTGCTAGCACTAAGCTTCTTCAATTTGCTTCTCAAAAATTCAGTGAAACCAGAAAAAAATCAAGAAGAAATCGGCAGTGAAGCCGTGAAGAAGATGAGAGGAAAAAAGAGAGGGAAAATGAGGAAACCGTATGCCTTGCATGTTGGAGAGAGAGAGACCGAATAATAATTGTAAAAAGGGAAAAGAAAAAGTAATATATATTATTCATTTATTTTCAAAAAAATAAATAAAACATATATATATTCCAAACCTTTTCATATTCCATCTCCTTTACTTTTACTTTAAGTCACATCACATCACTTTAATAAAGTGACATGTTGTCAAGTCACATCACTCAAAGTGACAATTGATTTGACGCATGATGTGACAAACGATTTGACGCTTGATGTGACTCGTGTGCCGCCGCTCAAATTCGAAATGCGAATGCGCTCGCAATCACTCTCAGGCTCGGGTTCGTTAATTCCAAATTAACGAATTTTCCGTCGCGTCGTAATTAAATGATTACGCCTAGCGAAATCACTATTCACGTCGCTAACGAATTAATTCTAAATTAATTCGTTCGCCCGAATTAAAATCTAATTTTAATTCCGCGTCAAAATCCAATTTCGATTAATATATCGAATATATTAATTTATCGATTAATTCCAAATAATCGTTTCTCTCTCTTTAATTAATATTTTATCCCAGATAAAATATCTCCGCAAATAATCCCAGATTAATTTTCTCTCTCATCGAATTAATCCCAGATTAATACTATCTCTCTCTTCTAATTAATCCCTGATTAATTAAGTGCGAGTTATACATCATCGGTGAATCTTCAGGAAGCGTCCCATGAGATCTCCGGATATGTTGGCAGTAAATACGATCGTCGGACTGTCCGAACACGTAAATACCTCGTACTACGTTTATATCGATTTACAAGACAAGGTTGGCTTCTAGCAAAGCGCCATGCCTACCCAATTCTCCAGAAATATTCTTACAGGAATATATAGATCTGTATCAAGCGTAGTATACCGTAGTATTGTGTATATTGGCCCAGTATCGGATAGTCACGTGTTAGGGCTGGGGCTGGATAAGTGTCTGCCCCGTCCGAAGCACATGTCGGATGTCTGGTAACATAGTCTCTATAATCGGATATACATGACCTGGTCACAATATCCCGATTGGTTGCGCAACACTCAGAGAGCACTAGTACCGTATCCTGCGTGACATCAACTCCAATATGACTGAAGTGACACTTCCGTCTAGACATCACACCCAATACTCTACGACTCTCTGATAAAACCAGAAGTGGTGTACTCAGAAACTGTTTAAAAGTCCCCTACCACCAAAACCAAAGTTTATCGATTATCGTAAGTATTAGCGATGCAAGTCTCAGGTTAAGACTATACACACCTACCTTGATTTCGGCCTCCCATAGACACATAGTCATAATACCAATGGGATTCCGAGGGGTCTATCCAGAGCGAAGCTGTTTCCCGTACCATCGGTGAAACACGACCTCCTATCGCACTTGCATAAGTATCCAATACTTATATATATATGATAACTATGCCGTTGTGCCCTCACAACACGCACAAGTGCAATACTAGCCTATTCCGCATTATCGATGTCCTGTCTCGATAATACTACGGCTAGGGATATTTAATGATTAATCCTTCGTGGACTGATACTGTCTCATATCATCTCAATCCAGAAACTAATCATATGGACCTCTCTTCATTTATATATCTATGGTGATCTAATCACTAATGATGAGAGTGCAATTCCTTGTCATATAGTTAATTTGCTACAACAACACAATGATCTGTGCAAATAGTGACGATATGTGTCATTTTGTCCAACAATCTCCCACTTGGCACATAGCCAGTCACTCGAGTGTCTAACACCCGAACTATGTACAATTCGCTCAAATTGCTGAGGAAAGGTTTTTTTTCGTCAGCGGATTTGCGTAATTATCGTCTGACGCGATTTACACGATCATCACATCGCCACGATGTATGATCCAAACGAATCAGATGATATAGAAGTATATATCTGGATCGTCGATGAGACCTTTAATTCCATAGCCTGTGCTGACGCCTAGCTCAGCTGCTAACAGAACTATATCTAATCTAATTAGATTCACTTTAGACCCAAAAGACTTCTATTGCTGCCTCAGCTGCAGCAATAATCCGCATTTGTGGTTTATTCGGCAACAGTTATCTTGCTTGGAAGATTTCCAGCCTCACTGTCCCGGTGTTCAAACTTTATAGTACCGCAGTATTTAATCGTTTGGAAACTTGCTGCAGTGATCCCAGTCACTTCAAGTTCTCCTTCTCCATAGTAAAAGATAGCATCTTTAGTTCTCAGAGATACTAACAGATGTTCTTAACTTCAATCCAGTGACTATCACTTGGATTGATCCGATTGTGACTCCATATGCTCGAAGCGTATGAGACACCAATACAAGTACATTTTAAATGTACAATTTCCCAGAGAGTGTTAACAAACTCCAAATCTATCCCAGTAGATCTTTATTCCTTGAATAAAGGTTGTTACTCCCCATAATTCTATGGAGAATTTCTATTGAAAGCCAAGCTTTCAACAATAGCTTATGGGAATTTTACTGTCAGTGCGCTCTCCCACTAACCTCCTTATATACACAAGAATTATTTCGTTTTGAGTTAAATCATAAACTATTATGATTATTTCAAAACGTCAGTTCCAAGAACCTTATGCTTGCATTGATCCAAACATGGATCAAATAACCCGCAAAACCTTGTTTGTCGGTTGTACAAAAATCGTCAGGATGTTGTAAACATTCTCCAAAAGGTTTCCTTTTCAGGAAAGCGATTTTGATTTATAACTGACACATTTCATAAATGAAATATACAGTTATTTTCAAGCATTTTCAAAATGGATTTACCATGGCAACAGGGTAAAAGGTTGAACCGTTATTAACATAATGTTGATAACGATACCTTTCCGTCAAAAGCTTAGCTTTGTACGTTGGTATGTTGCCTTCCATGTATGTCTTCCTTTAAGATGTTTAATGTACCATAGGCACAATGCCTTGTGGTACAACAACTAGTATCCAAACATAGTTGTTATACATGGAATCCATTTCGGACTCATGGCACTTTGCCATAACAGGGAGTCAATACCTCGTATCACTTCCTCACAACGTAGTCGGATGGTACACCTCCATAAGATTGACATCTTTATGGGGTGAGATCAGAAACACATACCTTAGGTTGTTTTCTGACTCTATCCGATCTAATAGTTACTTGTGTATTTGAAGATTAATGGTATAGATTCATCATAGATGAACTATTTGTGTTCCATTAAGGACTTCGTGCCTTGAACAGTATTACTCTGTTTTATCGAGTATCACTATCCTCCCACTGACCACTGCATATCGGTATTTCTCTCAGGAAAACCGCATGGTGAGCAACAATCATATTGTTCTCATGTGGGATTTATAAGTACTATACTTAAGGTTTCCCTTAAGATAACCTATATTGGCACTTATCCAATTTGGGTCCTTAGTTTGGTATCATCCAAACGCTATGCCTGGCATACCCAAATTATCAGGAATGAGAAACCTCGTTTCTTCCCTGTTCATATCCTATATGATATCTGTCAAACAGATTTATATGGAACCTTATTCTAAATAAGTTTAGCACTGTTAATACATATCCGGTTGAAGGAGATAGTAGCTCTGAGCGACTTGTGATAAACCTTATCATGTCCTCATCTGAAAGAATACCGTACTCTTTGATGTACGTATGAAACTTACTACTTAAGTATTTTCCATTACGGTTTTACCGTGGCGGCATATTACTATAGCCGATCTGTTTTCTACTTCGTGTCGAAACTCTAAAGTTCTGATCTGTGTTCTTCAAAAGAAACACATAACCACAACGTGATGTCACATCCGTTAAGGTCACGAAATATTCATGTTCACATCTAGCCTAGCTAGATATGGGCCCACTTACTTCACCATGAATAGGGCTAACAGATCGGTGGCCCTTTTACTATTACCAAGTAAATAGTATTTAGGTATTTAACCTAATAAACTAGATTCGTAGACCTTATTTGAATAGTCAAATCAGTCTTAGTACCCACTCTTAAAAAGTGTGGATATTACGAGTCTTCTATAATTGTGTCCTAGACAACAATGCCACAAATAAGTCTCTATTGATCAAATCAATTTGAGCTATTTATTTGTCATTTTATATGTTTGAGATTTTTTTTTCTTATATTCAAAATATAAATTATGTTATTTACATCCAATGGTATTTTTCTCAGTATCAACTTTATATAATGAAACACTTTAGTGTTCTAGAATATAAAGGTTTTATCCGCAATGGATTAAACACTGATATAGAGATAATGTCTCTAGTTAAACTAGTTACATTATAACATTTCCTAATTTAAGTACATACCCTAAGGGGTAGTTCCTAAACTTAGGTATCTACGGTCGAAACAGCGACTTTCGTCCCGCTTCCAATTCGCAGAGAAATCTCGGCTTGAAGCCAGTAGTCCAGCTCACAGCGGATTCTGAACGTCGATACATATATGTATTATGTACCACACTAAGTATTTAAAATCCAATTTCAATACTAGTAGTAAACATAACTTTGACAAATATTTTTAAAGTTAGAGCCTCGCCCTATCTTTAATTCCTCCGTGTCTTCCATATCCAAATGGTAGTCGCTACGGGATATGTCAATTATCCTTTTCAATATTTCACAAACCTTGGCCAATCCTTGGGTTTCAGAATATTGAAATGATGTGCACCTTGTGCTACAAGCCCAATTGCAAACTTTGACTTTTCTCCCCTAGAATAGTCAATTAATTATCCAAGAATTATTAATTGCAATTTTAATACTTTTAAATCTAAAGATAGATTTATTATAAGTATATTAATAAGCACTAAAGTCATCATCACATAAATCTTCCAAAGATTTTATGCTCTACTATTTGCTTAATTTTGGGCTAATCATAATAAGTTATTTTATCAAATAAATTAACCTATTATTAATTCCCAATTGAAAATTAAATCACTTAAAACATTTAATCCAATGATTATATATTTTAAATATTCAACTTTTCAATTCTTTCTTGATTTTAATAGTCCAACTATTTAATCAATTTATTAAGGTACTATTTATTATAATGATTACAATAACCCAATTATTTAATCAACTATAATTTTAATATTGATTACTATAATCCAATTATAAAATCAACTATCATTTAATTCAATTATATTGATTAATATAATCCAATTATAAAATCAAACTATATATTGAATGAGTTTGTATATAGTCCAACTATATATTTTTTAAAACAACATAAAATATTAGTCCGACTAATACTTTTGATTAATATGACGAGTAAAATAAAATGAGCGTGTTTAGCAGTATTCGAACGAATGTTGCAAATTCAATACTTGCCTCCCACTATTTTTCGTCGAGTCTCTAACCCTCTGTGGAGTACTCGGGAAACCGTGTTTCCTAGTGGGCTAGGATCCCGTTAAAGTATCATACAATCCTGACTTTGGTCAAACAAAAAATTGTATGATAATCAACTTAGGTAGATCTCTATGATCAATTGGATCTCATCCAATTCCTAGATCCGGTTAGGTGGACATCCAAGTCCGAAACATATGTATAATGTCAATGTATCCATTACATTTTCCTAACCATATCCTCCGAATCATCTAGGCCTTGGCTTTGGCCAAAAACAAACCTAATGATTCCAGTTTAGCGGGACCCATTGACGAGGAAAGTTTCGTAATCAATGTCATTGGACAAAAAGTGACCTTGACTTTGGCCAATAAAAATCACGATTTGGACAAGACACCGATATGCAACAAAACTCTCATGATTCAAGTACATCCTTGATTGACAAAGGTCTTGACTTTGGTCAAAAACAAACCAATGCCAACTTCGGATCTTGAACAAGAATCATTCAATGGAAGGATATTTGCTTAATATAGATTGAGGGATTTTCGCGTGCAAATTGGCTACCAATTTAATTATCTTTGTTAGGTCTCATCATCATACACCCTTAAACATGCATTCTAAATACATAATAAAGCGAGTATGAAATAATAATGATATGCGGATGGATACTTTACACATTGATCCTAGATCAAATCTCTCCCTTTCTCTCTCCCGCTAGCACTTGTATTACTTCTACCCGTTACACTACACTTCTAAAGAAACCTCTTTTACATGGAGGGGAATAGGTGAGAAGAGAATACAAAGAAATAGGAGATAAGGCTGGACACGCAGGTCCAATTTAATAAATCAAATTTATTACAATTTCCAAAATCGCCCCACCCGGCTAATATTCATCCGATATGCATTATTCAAACATCACAACCATGTATTCATACAAGCATGTTATCAATCAATCAATCAAATTAATTAATCTTGATTATTAGTGATCATCCAATGTTCAAACAAAGATTTGATTTTGTTCGAGTCAAACTCGTATTGCGAACACGTACTCAAAGTACGATTTCTACAAATTAAATTAAATTACATGATTAAATCCAATTTAATACGTATTTAATTCTAATTCATTATTGAATTCCAAATTAAATATTACACTTTATTAATGAACCTTTACGACTTAAATTCCAAATTTAATCGCAACGGGTCTCAAAGCCCAATTAACATCTAATGTTTATTTAATTAAAGTCCAACGGGCTTTTAATTAATTTCTATAAGGCGTGGACTTTTGGTCAACTCGGGTCAAACCGAACAACCAAAATCCAATCCGGGAGTTACCCCATAAGCCTTTAAATTAATTTTGGCCCATTAGGCCCAATTAAATAATTAAGGTCCATTAAGTCATAATTGGACCTTTTGGATTCGGTTTTGGGCCTAATGGATCCAACCAATTTTGCCTAAACCCAACTTTGTTACAACAAAGCCCAAAAGCCCAAATTACAACCTAACAAGCCCAATTTCCAAAATCAAGCCCAAATTAATTAACTTATAAAATTCCAAATTTCACAATTAATTAACCTAAGTGTAATACACAATCAATTACCCAATTAACATTTCTAAAACATCAATTAGCCTAACTAATCATGTACTTTTAAAACCCAAATAGCGTCCAACACAATTCAATTAAAATCAAACCCAATTTACATGCTTTCAAGTCTCGGCAATTAGGGGTTTTTCAATTCGATTCGGTTTCAATCCAATTGAATCCACAATCATCATTTCCCAAATCAGTTTAACTCATCCAATGAATCAAACAACAAAAATCACCATGAATTTCATGCCTTTGATTTTCGGCCAACCCACTAATTTTGGGCAAAATGTTCCAAATCAAAATTCAATCCAATTAAACTTCAATACAACATTACCCAATTGTTTTAAGTCACCCAATGATCAAAAAACAAAATAATGCCAAGCCAATTTAGGGTTCATATTTTCGGTCCAAGCTTCAATTTTGGGGAAAATTGGATCCAACCAAATTTCTTGAAATTGATCATGCACAATCTCAATTAAACATCATCCAAGCATGCTTAAACAATCAATTTAACCAAAACAAGTCAAAATCGATTTTGCCCAATTTAAAGTTTGGCCAACATTAAGCAAATTGGGGAAAATCAATCCAATTAATTTTTTTATCAAATTGATTACATATAACTCAAATTAAATCATATACAAGCATTCTTAAACAAATAATTTGTTAAAATCATGCTTAAATCAAAAAGCCCCAAATTTGCTCAAGAACCCTAATTCGTTTTTATGCAACCATTAGCTCTGATACCATTGTGGAGTTAAATCAAGTCCCAAGATCAACAAATCATGCATAAAAACGAGTATGAACACATCAAAGGAGGTGCGGAATCAACTCACATTGAATTCGGTTTTGATGAAATGAAGAACAAGACCCATTTTCGCACTACATGTTGCTCGGTTTTGGTCCTATGAACTGCTAGACTGCTCGGTGTGGCTGTTTTGAACTCCACCATTTTCGCCAGGATGACTCCTTCCATGGAAGCTCCAAGCTTCAAGCTTCAAAAATTAAAACCAAGCTCATGAAGACACTCCCTATCACCTATGTATCACTCATGGTGTGCTAGCACTAAGCCTTCTTCAATTTGCTTCTCAAAAATTCAGTGAAACCAGAAAAATCAAGAAGAAAACGGCAGTGAAGCCGTGAAGAAGATGAGAGGAAAAGAGAGGGAAAAAATGAGGAAACCGTATGCCTTGCATGTTGGAGAGAGAGAGGACCGAATAATAATGTGTAAAAGGGAAAAGAAAAAGTAATATATATTATTCATTTATTTTCAAAAAATAAATAAAACATATATATATTCCAAACCTTTTCATATTCCATCTCCTTTACTTTTTACTTTAAGTCACATCACATCACTTTAATAAAGTGACATGTTGTCAAGTCACATCACTCAAAGTGACAATTGATTTGACGCATGATGTGACAAACGATTTGACGCTTGATGTGACTCGTGTGCCGCGCTCAAATTCGAAATGCGAATGCGCTCGCAATCACTCTCAGGCTCGGGTTCGTTAATTCCAAATTAACGAATTTTCCGTCGCGTCGTAATTAAATGATTACGCCTAGCGAAATCACTATTCACGTCGCTAACGAATTAATTCTAAATTAATTCGTTCGCCCGAATTAAAATCTAATTTTAATTCCGCGTCAAAATCCAATTTCGATTAATATATCGAATATATTAATTTATCGATTAATTCCAAATTAATCGTTCTCTCTCTTTAATTAATATTTTATCCCAGATAAAATATCTCCGCAAATAATACCAGATTAATTTTCTCTCTCATCGAATTAATCCCAGATTAATTCTATCTCTCTCTTCTAATTAATCCCTGATTAATTAAGTGCGAGTTATACATCATCGGTGAATCTTCAGGAAGCGACCCATGAGATCTCCGGATATGTTGGCAGTAAATACGATCGTCGGACTGTCCGAACACGTAAATACCTCGTACTACGTTTATATCGATTTACAAGACAATGTTGGCTTCTAGCAAAGCGCCATGCCTACCCAATTCTCCAGAAATATTCTTACAGGAATATATAGATCTGTATCAAGCGTAGTATACCGTAGTATTGTGTATATTGGCCCAGTATCGGATAGTCACGTGTTAGGGCTGGGGCTGGATAAGTGTTTGCCCCGTCCGAAGCACATGTCGGATGTCTGGTAACGTAGTCTCTATAATCGGATATACATGACCTGGTCACAATATCCCGATTGGTTGCGCAACACTCAAGAGCACTAGTACCGTATCCTGCGTGACATCAACTCCAATATGACTGAAGTGACACTTCCGTCTTGACATCACACCCAATACTCTACGACTCTCTGATAAACCCAGAAGTGGTGTACTCAGAACCTGTTAAAAGTCCCCTACCACCAAAACCAAAGTTTATCGATTATCGTAAGTATTAGCGATGCAAGTCTCAGGTTAAGACTCTATACACACCTACCTTGATTTCGGCCTCCCATAGACACATAGTCATAATACCAATGGGATTCCGAGGGGTCTATCCAGAGCGAAGCTTTTTCCCGTACCATCGGTGAAACACGACCTCCTATCGCACTTGCATAAGTATCCAATACTTATATATATATGAGAACTATGCCGTTGTGCCCTCACAACACGCACAAGTGCAATACTAGCCTATTCCGCATTATCGATGTCCTGTCTCGATAATACTACGGCTAGGGATATTTAATGATTAATCCTTCGTGGACTGATACTGTCTCATATCATCTCAATCCAGGAACTAATCATATGGACCTCTCTTCATTTATATATCTATGGTGATCTAATCACTAATGATGAGAGTGCAATTTCCTTGTCATATAGTTAATTTGCTACAACAACACAATGATCTGTGCAAATAGTGACGCTATGGGTCATTTTGTCCAACACTTCGGACGGGGCAGACACTTATCCAGCCCCAGCCCTAGCACGTGACTATCCGATACTGGGCCGATATACACAATACTACGGTATACTACGCTTGATACAGATCTATATATTCCTGTAAGAATATTTCTGGAGAATTGGGTAGGCATGGCGCTTTGCTAGAAGCCAACCTTGTCTTGTAAATCGGTATAAACGTAGTACAAGGTACTTACGTGTTCGGATAATCCGACTACCGTATTACTGCCAACATATCTGGAGATCTCATGGGTCCCTTCCTGAAGATTCACCGATGACGTATGACTCGCACTTTAATTAATCTGGGATTAATTAGAAGAGAGAGAAAATTAATCTGGGATTAATTAGAAGAGAGAGAAAATTAATCTGGGATTAATTGCGGAGATATTTTATCTCGGATAAAATATCGTTAAAGAGAGAGAACGATTAATTGGAATTAATCGATAAAATAATATATTCGATATATTATAAGAAATTGGATTTCGACGCGGAATTAAAATTAGATTTTAATTCGGGCGAACGAATTAATTTAGAATTAATTTGTTAGCGACATAAATAGTGATATAGCTAGGCGTAATCATTTAATTATGACGCAACGGAAAATTCGTTAATTTGGAATTAGTGAACCCGAGCCCGGGATTATTTGCGAGCGCATTCGCATTTCGAATTCGAGTGCGGCACGCAAGTCAAATCGTGCGTCAAATCGCGAGTCACATCAAGCGTCGAATCAAATGTCACTTTGAGTGATATGACATGTTGTCACTTGATTTGAGTGATTGATGTAGAAGTTGAAAAAGCAACTTTTGCTTTTTGCTTTTTGACTTTTACTTTTGGTAAATGATAAAGCTTTTTGTATTTGATTTTATTTGTGAAAATAAAATAAATATATAAGTAAAGCTTTCACTTTCTCTCTCCATCTAACCACACTCACGCACTTCTCTTTTCCCTCTCTTTTCATCTTCCTCTTCTCACGGCTTCAAGCTGATTTCTTCTCCAAAAAAATTTCTGGTTTGACCGAAATTTTGAGAAGCAAATGAAGAAGAGTAGTGCTAGCACACACATGGGTTATATTATGGTGATAGGGAAACGAATTTGTGAGCTTGGAAAGCTTGAAGCTTTGAGCTTCCATGGAGTCTTTCATGGCCGATTATTGGAGCCTCAAAACAGCCCCCAACCGAGCAGTCCACTGCATGAGGAAGCTATTGCCGAGCTTGGAGGGAGGCAAAAACGCAACTTGTTCTTCATTTCATCAAAACCCGTTCAATGTGAGTTTATTCTGCACCTCCTTTGATGTGTATTCACTCGTTTTTATGCATGATTTATGATCTTGGGACTTGATTGAAACTCAACATTTTATCCTTTCAGGTGCATCTACCAAGTCCCAGACTTGATTCTGATACATATAGTCTATTTGGATTTCATGGCCTCAAGCCACTTGACGGAATCAATGTCACGCATTACTTTGTTATAACTGGTGGGACCGTCATTATCAATGACTTGATCATGTTCCTCATCAATATGGAAATCATATCTTTCAGGCTCATGTCTTTCCCTACCAGATCTTCTAAGTTCATAACCTTGTGGTTGTTTCGTCGCTGCCCTTTTGAGGGGCCTGGGGTTTAGTTCTATGTTAGTTTGTTCTTCTCGTACCTCATCGAGGTCAAGTCTACTCCCACTATATTTCTTGAGAATGAATTCATTCTCTAGAAATATAGCATTTCGTGAGACAAATATTCTTTGTTCTTTGGGACGTAGAACACGTATGCTCTTGAGTTCAAGGCATATCCTAAAAACTTACATTTAACTGCCCTATCATCCAATTTGTTAGTTTGTGTGAGCTTGAAATATGTGTCACATCTCCAAACTCTTATATAACTCAGACTAGGACTTTTCCCAGACCACAACTCATATGGTGTTTGACTAATAGTCTTGGAAGGAACTTGGTTTAGAAATAGTGTTGCAGTTTCTAAAACAAGACCCCAAAATGAAAGAGGTAGATCCGTGTCTGGCATTATTTATCGGACCATATCTAATAATGTCTGATTTCTCCTTTCGGAGACCCCATTATGTTGTGGAGTTCCCGGAGGAGTCCACTGGGAAACAATGCCATTTTCTCTCAAGTAATCTTGAAATTCATTGCTTAAGTATTCACCACCTCGGTCAGACCTTAGTGACTTAAAAATTTTATGAAGCTGGTTTTCTACTTCAGCTTTGAAGTCTTTGAATTTTTCAAAGGCTTCAGATTTGTACCGCATAAGGTACACATACCCATATCGCGAATAATCATCGATAAAGGTAATGAAGTAGGAGAATCCACCTCTAGTGGTGACTGAGATTGGTCCGCATACATCAGAGTGTATGAGTTCTAATGTCTCCGTTGCACGCTGTCATTTACCTTTGAAGGGTAATTTGGTCATTTTACCAAGTAAAGAAGACTCACAAGTTCCATAAGGTTAATATTTGAAGGGTCTGAAATACTCATCCTGATTCATTTAGATTATTCGAGTTAACGTTGTATATATTAGAAGTTTAACATTCTTTGTTAGTTTGTAAGACATAGATACCATTATTGAAAATACCATCTCCATAATTTATTTCATTGAAATAAATAGAACATTCATTACAACTTATTAGGCATGAAAAGCCTTTATTACATAAATAAGAAATTGAAATGATGTTCTTTACTATAGAAGGTACATAAACACAATCTTCTAAGTCTAAAACTAAACCATTCGGCAAAACTAATGAATAAGTCCCCATGCACAATGCAACCAGTTTTGCTCCATTACCCATGCGTAAGTCAACCTCCCCATGACAGAGTCTCCTACTGTTTCTTAGGCCCTGCACATTGTTACACAAGTGACTCCCACAACCGGTGTCAAGCACCCAAGTAGAAGGTTCAGAGTTTTGAGAATATAGTTCAATCATATACAACATACTTGAATCATTGGGCTTCTTGGCCTCTTGGGCTTCCCTAGCTTCCTTGGCTTTCAAGGATCTGCAGTCTTTCTTCCAATGACCCTTCTTTCCACAAAAGAAACATTTCCCTTTTCCCTTTTTCTTCTCCACCTTACCATTGGGCTTTAGGTGATCTGCAGCCTTGGCCTTGCCCTTATTTTTCTTTGGGCCTCGTGGCTTCAGGTCCGTACCCGTAAGCATGACGGAGGTTTTAAGCTCCGGTTCCAAGTCTTTCTCTATTTGCTTTATAAGATTGTGTAATTCTGCTAAAGTAGCTTTTTTATTAGACAGATGAAACTGCATAATAAAGTTAGAGAATTCTTTTGGTAAGGACTGAAGAATTAGATCCTGACATATCTCATGATCCATGATGAACCCGAGGTTGGCTAATTTTGCAATGTGGTCAATCATCTTAAGCACTTGTCCACTAATAGATCCTTCCTTATACCTTGTTTGGAATAAGGCACATGACACTTGGAATCTCACGGTATGAACGGAAGTCGCATACAACTCCTTCAAGTGAAAGATGATGGTTTGAGCATCCATATCTTCGTGAGCTTTCTGAAGTTCATCCAACATAGAGCCAAGCATTATGCAAACTTCTTGCTCATCATCATCGACGTGTTTCATCCAAGCATCAAATGTATTTTGGTCAGCAACTTCTGCGGGTTCAGGGGGAAATCGTCTTTCAAGAACATAGAAAATATTTTCTTGTCTTAAGATAATTTTAAGGTTTCCAAACCAGTCATTGTAGTTGTCCCCTTTGAGCTTATTCTCATCAATGATGGAACGAAGTGATACTCTGTTTGCCATTTGAATGTTTGTGAAATATTTTAACCCACATGTTAAGAGAGAATGTTAAAATTAGGAATATGTTTTCATTAATGTTTCATAATAACATGGGCTTTTAATATTATGAATTTGCTCCCACTCAATTGTTTTAAAATTTTAAGCAAATCGCATCAACCCCAATATGATGGATTTCTTGTGGGCAAGGATCCCATTATCATCATTTCATAACTCCGACTAGGGCCGGTCGTTATACAATGTGATAATTAGGTAGGTTCCCAACCAATTTATGGTATAAATCACAATTCCTTGATCATTGGTTGGGCAATCAAACATGCCATAGCTTATGCTAGTCCTTGTGGACACCCAATCTTTGCCACTAAGTTATAAGACCACGCCTAAGGGTCACTGCATCTTATGACTCAGAAAAGTCAAACCATTGACAATAGTACAATTTAGGGACAAATTGGTATTGGTCAATCTGGTAAAGCCTAGTCCAGCCAATACGGTTTAAGCCCTTTGGGTCTATATTTTACAATGGGAGGCAAATTTTAGACTTAAATTATTATTGAGGATTTTAGCAAGTTTAAATGAATAACTGTCAAATAGATTCCTGCATTGAAAATTCCCTAGAGGGAGGGTGGAGCGAACTCTCTTAAATACCCTTACCTTTTAGGCTCTTATCGCCTTGGTGACAGGAATAAACAATAGATCCTCCAAATTAGTCCAACACTTTAAATATGCTTTAAGGTAAGCTTTGAGTAAATGATTATCTAGATGTCTTCACAGCTTTTCCTTTTGGCTATAAAAAGGTAGTGAGTGAAGGAAGACACCAAATCATTATCTAACTCTAATAATACCTTTGGTTAAATTAAATTTTGTTTAGAAAGTTTTATTAACGCCTTGGTCCCACCCCATTTGTATCTTTTATAATGTCTTTTATTATAAACAAGTGATTTATATTTATTAGCCTTAAAGGTAACAAATCTCTAAGTTCATCACAGAATAATTACTTAGCTAATGGATAAGCAATACACTCTCTATTTCTTAGAAAGTTTCTAGATGCTTGCACCTTAAAATAATCATGCCAATTCTAATCATACATAGAATCATCAAGCATATGAGTTTTAATATATTGGAAATATTTTAGGCATTAAATAACTTTGATTAATATTTAATTATGATATTGCATTTTATTTTATTCAAATAAATTTACTATTCACATTTTCTGCAGACGTGTGAATTTAAATGCAATTTCACAATTCAAATCTTAACCAAATCATGCAAAACTTGTGCCTAAAATTAAGTTCAGGGTGTTAGCTTTCCAACGGATTTTAAAGACCTAATTTTGAGTTCAAATAAGTGAGAACTAATCAAAATAAAAACGGCGCGCTGATACCACTGTAGGGAAGCGGCCGCGAAAGCGCAGCGGAAAATTAAAAATAATTAAAATTATGATGCCGCTTTCCCTTTGTGCAAGACCCATTTGTTTTTATTATTCTACAATCCTAGGCATGTTACTATATATTCTAAACATAAAAACTCATAAAACATGCAAAGAACATAAACCTAAACATGCTAACTATCAAAAGAACTCTAATTAAAATAAAGAAAGAAGAAGACTTACTTGAACCGTAGAATCCTCTAGTCCTCCCTCCAATCTACAAGCTTTTCTCGAACTCAGCAAGCTCTTCCACGTTCCAAAGATCCACCCAAGTGTGTTGCCTCCAAAGATGCACACACCAAAGCCAAAACTCAACGGCAAGACTACGTCTTGAGTGCACGGGTATTTTTCCCTTGGTGCTAGCCTAGGCAAATACCTCAAAACTTTTAACTCGAGGTTCCTCTAGTCAGTTATGTTGGACAATTATGACCCATAGTATTACTATTTGTACAGAACATGGTGTTGTTGTACAAATTAACTAAGTGACAAAAGAAATTGTTCTTTTATCATTTGTAATTGGATTACCGGGATATATAAATGATAAAAGTCCATATGATTAGTTCCGGATTAATAAGATATGACACAGTATTAAAATATCCACGGTCGTAGTATTATCGAGATTGGACATCGATAATGCGGAAAAGACAAATATTGCACTTGTGCGCGTTGTGGAAGCATAACGACATAGTTCTCATATATTTAAGTATTGGATACTTATGAAAGTGTGATAGGAAGTTGTGTTTACCGATGGTACGGAAACAGCTTCACTCTGGATAGACCCCTCGGAATTCCATTGGTAGTATGACTATGTGTCTATGGAAGTCCGAATCAGGGTAGGTGTATTTGGTCTTAACCTGAGACTTGCATCGCTAATACTTGCGACAATCAGTATACTTTGGTTTTAGTCATCCAGGGCTATAACCGGTTCTGTGTACGCCTCTTCTGGGTATATGAGAATCGTAGTGTATTGGGTGTGATGTCAAGATGGAAGTATCACTCCAGTCATATGGAGATGATGATCACGCAGGATATGGAACTAGTACTCTTTATGTAGTACAATCATCGGGATAATATGACTAGGTCATGCTTATCCGATTAAAGAGACTAGTTACCAGAGATCCGATATATGCTTCGTACGGGGCAGACACAATTCCAGCCCCAGGCCTAGCATGTGACATTCGATACTGGATTGCTATATACGCAATACTACGTATACTACACCTGACAAAGATTATTTATTCCCTTAAGAATATTTCTGGAGAATTGGGTAGGCACGGTGCTTTGCTAGAAGCCAACCATGTCTCGTAAATCGGTAAAAATGTAGTATGAGGTACGTACGTGTGAGGATAGTCCGACGACCGGATTTACTGCCAACATATCCAAGGATCTCATGGGTCGCTTCCTGAAGATTCACCAATGACGTATGACTCGGATATAATTAATCTGAGATTAATTATAAGAGAGAGAAAATTAATCTAGGATTAATTGCGGAGAGATTTTATCTGGGATAAAATTCTATTTAAAGAGAGAGAACGATTAATTTGGAATTAATCGATAAAATAATATATTCGATATATTAAACGAAATTAGATTTTGACGCGAAATTAAAATTGGATTTTAATTCGGGCAAACGAATTAATTTAGAATTAATTCGCTAGCGACGTGAATAGTAATTTTACTTGGCATAATTATTTCATTACGTCGCAAAGGAAAATTCGTTAATTCAGAATTAGCGAACCTGAGCTTGGGAGTGTTTGCGGGCCCACTCGGATTTTGAATCAAGTGGGGCCCACAAGTCACATCACTAGTCAACTTTGTCACTTTAAGTTGATGGAAGTTGTTGGTAGGTGATTGTGTGTAAAACACACAAGTGTGATGGATTGAAAGACATTTTACCATTTTATTATTATTTGGTATATGACTTTAAATTTGGTAATTTGATTACACAACACAATATTCATTCTCTCTCCCTCATTTTTTAAAAAGCTGAATGATCTCTCTCTCTCACTCCCTCTATTGCCGAGACCTAGGGTTCTTGGTTGAAGATTTTTTGATTCAAAAATCAAAAGTGCTAGCATACAAGGAGTCTTACAAAGGTGATAGGGAAACCTTTCCCATGAGTTTGGAATTCAAGAATAAAGCTTGGAGCTTAACATACACATCAAATGGGAGCTTGGAGCTTGGAGATCAACTTCAATGGACCTTGGCCGAAAGTTAGAGAAGCAAATTTTTTGTGTTCAACGCATCTGAAATCCGATCAAAGTGAGTATTTTCCGTATTCTTACTTTGTTGTATTCACATGATTTCTTGCTTAATTTGATCTTGGTTTAACCTAGAAAACCCAAAAATGGTATCAGAGCCATAATTGAGCATGAAATTGAATTTAGGGTTCTTAAACTTTAATTTGGGATTTTGTGATTTGAGCATGATTTCTTCAAATTGATGATTTGGTTGAGGTTAGATGATGTTAAATTGGATTTGTACATTGTTGGAATTGTGAAAAATTAATTGGATTAATTTTCCCCAATTTTAGTGCCTTGGCCGAATGTGATGGACTCTTGTAGCTCTTGGTGATTTTTGTTTTTTAGACCATTGGATGTGTTTCAAATACATGGGTAAATTGATTTGTGATTTAATTGGATTGAAATCAAAATTGATGAAAAAATTACCATATTGCCGAGAGCTTAGGAAGCATGTTGGGATTGATTTTGCTTCAATTTGTGTTGGACATAAGTTGATTAATTAAAGCATGATTAATTAGTGTAGTTGGTTTGTTTTGGAAATATTAATTTAACTAATTAATTATGGCTAATACACTTTAATTAATAAATTGTGAAATTTGGAATATTAGAATTTAATTAATTGGGCTTAATTTGGATGGGCTAATAATGTTGTATTTGGGCTTAATGGGCTTGGTTGGGCCAAGTTTGGTTTAGGTTAATTGGTTGGATCCAATTGGGCCTAAAACCATTTCCATAAAGTCCAAATATGATAATTGGGCCTTTATAATTTAATTGGGCCTAATGGGCCAAAATTAATTTTGTGGCAAAGGGTGATTCCTTATTGGGCTTTGGTTGCCAAAGTCCATGCCTTATAAATTAATTCAAAGACCATTGGATTTAATTAAATAGACGTTGGATGTTAATTGGGCTTTGAGACCCATTAAGATTAGATTTAGAATCTAAGTCTCAAAGGCTCATTAATAAAGTGTAATTATTTAATTTGGAATTAAATAAAGAATTAGTATTGAATACAATTTAAATTGGATTTAATATTGTAGTTTGATATAATTCAAGAATCTGTACTTTGAGTACTTATTCTTAAACGAGTTGGACTCGCGCAAATCAAATTGTTGTTTGAACATTGGATGGTCATTAATCAAAGATTAATTAATTGGATTAGATTGATTGATAACATGCTTTGTGTGAATACATGGATGTGATGTATGAATAATGTATATCAGATGGATATTAGATGCGTGTCCAGCCTATTACCTCTTGATTCTTTGTATTTCTCTTCTCACCTATTCCCCTCAATGTAAATGAGGTTTCTTTATAAGTGTTATGTAATTGGGTAGAAGTAAGATTTGTGCTAGCGGGAGAGAGGAAATGGAGAGATTTGTTCTAGGAACAAAATGATTTAAATATCCATCTGCATATCATTATTAATTTATTTATTGCGCCTTATTATGCTTTTAGAATGCATGTTTAAGGGTGTATGATGAGACCTAATCAAAGATAATTAATTGGTTGCCAATTACGCGAAAAACCCTCAACAAATATTAAGTGTTTTCTTCCATTGAATGATTCATTCTCAAGATCCAAGATTGGCACTAGTTTGTTGGCCAAAGTCAATACCTTTGTCCATTGCGGATGTGTTTGAATCATGAAAGCTTTGTTCCATATCGCATGTCTTGTCCAAGTTGTGATTTGTTGGCCAAAGTCAATATCACTTCTTGTCCATCGACATCGATTACGAAGCTTTCCAAGGTCAATGGGTCCCGCTTAACTGGAATCATTAAGCTTGTTGTGCCAAAGCCAAGGCTTAGTTGATTCAGAGGAAACAGGTTAGGGAATATATTGGATATATTGGCATATATTGGATATATATTTCGGACTTGGATGTCCACCTACTGGATCTAGGAATTGGATGAGATCCAATTGATCTTAGAGATCTACCTAGTTAAATATCATACAGCTTGTTGGCCAAAGTCAAGGTTGTGTGTTATTTAACGGGATCCTAGCCCACTAGGAAACTAGGTTTCCCGAGTACTCAACAGAGGGTTAGAGGCTCGCCGAAAAATAGTGGGAGGCAAGTATTAAATTTATAATTTCGTTTAGATACTTGCCAATACGCAATCATTTCATTTTCGTCATTATTTATTAATAAATATATTAGTTGGACTAATATTTAAATGTTGTTTTAATTGAACAGTTGGACGGTATTCAAACTACTTCAATTTATAGTTGATTATATAATTGGATTATAGTAATCAATATATTTGAATTTAACCAATCAAATTATAGTTGATTATATAGTTAGACTGTAGTAATCATTATATTTAATTGTACCCGAAATCATTGATTGGATAGTTGGACTATAGCAATCAAGATAACTGAAAGATTAGCATTTAAAACATAATCCTGGGAGAAAATGACTTTAAACGGCTCTAATTTTCAGATTGGGAATGAAACCTCATGATAGTCCTGGGAACTGAGAAGTTACTCTATTTGATAGAGCAACCTCTTGGGCCTAAGCCCGGAGTTGAGCGAATAGTAGAGCATGAGCTTTGGAAGACTCATGGTGATGATAACTTTTGTGCTCAATCCTTTATGCTTACCGCAATGATTCTTTAATTCCGTCGTCAAAATTAAGGATTAGATCCTTATACATGATGTTGAAATTAAAGGATCTTCATAGATCTATTCTTAGATCTTAGAAGTATAAATTGAAAAAGAAGCTCTTTCGCTCGTGTATGTCAGAGGGTACATCTGTCGAGCACTTGGTGTTGCAGATGATTGCTGACATCGATCAGCTAGGTTAGTTGGGCATTACCTACGTGGCCGAGACTACCAAAGATTTGATCTTATAGTCTCTACCCGAAAGCTGGGGCGGGTTCGTTATGAACCAAGAGAAAAACACTTGGAGAGTTGATGGCTATGCTCGAGGAAGCGGAGCCAGAGCTTCTAAAAAGGGCAAAGGCAAAATTGTCATAGTCTTCTAGGAAGACAAAGGACATATCCCAAGATGTCTGCCTAAACTGTGTCAAACGGGGTCACTGGAAGCATGACTGCCGTATGGACAAGGCAGATATGAAGGAAGTGAAGGCGGGGCAAGGCTCCGGCTTCAAGTATGTTTTTCATAAAAATGTTCACTATTAGTTTCAAAATTGGATTTCCGATACTAGATGTGGTACATAAACATGTACTGATGTGCAGAATCTGCTAATTAGCAGGAGACTGGCTTCAGTTGAGATTAATCTGCGAGTCAAAAACAGGACGAGAGTCGATGTTTTAACCGTAGAAACCTAAGTTTAGGAACTACCATTTGGGCATGTACTTAAATTAGGAAACTGTTATAATGTACCTAGTTTGACTAGAAACACTATCTCTATATCTAAGTTTAACCCGTTGCGGGTATACCTTTATATTCTAGAACACTAAGTGTTTTATTTTATAAAGATGATATTGAGATAAAAACATTAGATGTGAATAACAGTATTTATATTTAGAATGTAAATGAATCTCAAACATATGACATGACAAACAAATAGCTCAAACTGAATTAATCAGATGAGACTTATTTGTGGCATTGTTGTATGGGACACATTAACAAGACTCGTATATCCACACTTTCGAAGAGTGGATACTAGGACAAATTTGATTTTAATTCAAATGATGTCTACGAATCTAGATCATTAGGAAAAGTGCCTAAAACATCTTTTACTTGGTAAAAATGTAAGTGCCACCGATCTGTTAGCCCTCGTTCATAGTGACGTAAGTGGGCCCATGTCTAGCTAGGCTAGAGGTGGATATGAACACTTCGTAACCTTTACGGATGTGGCATCGCGTTATGGTTATGTGTTTCTTTTGAAACACGAATCGAAAACTTTTAATAAATGTTAGTGTTCCTAGAACATGGCAAGGATCTAATAAGTATGAAAACATGTTCACAATTTCAAAATAAGTTGCGGAATTACTTACATTGAATGGATTTGAGCTTTTAAAATTTTGAGAAGATGATCCAAGATCCAAGATGCTTCCTTTGTTGATTCCAAGCTTTGAGTTGAAGATCTCCAAGATCCTTCCTTTGTTGATTCCAAGCTTTAAGTGATGATTCCAACTCTTGAAGTAGTTTCCCTATCACCTTAGTTGATTTCTCCAAGTGCTAGCTTTGTTGATTTTGCCACAAAATCAAAGAGAGGAAGACAAGAAGCTCACGCCCATGGAGCTCCAGTTCACGCCCAAAACACCTTGTGTATTAGGGTTTTTCTTTGTTCCAAGTGTTGTGTCAAGTGAAGAGAGAGAGAAGGCTTTTTGGTTTTGTTAAAGGGTTTTACCCTTTTACCCAAAACCATGTAGTTGGGGTAATTTGGTTTCACCTAAACCAAGTGGTTGGAAAGTAAGTGGTTTTGGCATAAATGCCAACTACCCTCCCAACTACCACATTAAAGTGGGCCCCACATTTGAATTCAAAATTCAAATATCTCTACGAACATTTGTCGCGGCTCGATTTCGTTTAATCTAATTAAATGAACTTTCATCGCTAAATAATTAAATCTAATTTAATTAAATAACGATGTCTCGCAAATATATTACGAATGTCGTCTACGAATTAATTCTAAATTAATTCGCTCGTTCGCATTAAAGTCCAACTTTAATTTCGTAATGAAATCCAATTCATATTAATAAATCTGATATATTAATTTTAGCCCATACGAATAAAT
Organism: Zanthoxylum bungeanum; assembly: GCA_019454045.1. NCBI lineage: Eukaryota > Viridiplantae > Streptophyta > Magnoliopsida > Sapindales > Rutaceae > Zanthoxylum > Zanthoxylum bungeanum. The sequence continues at coordinate 2,028 of SKCR01001111.1, read as the reverse complement.
TAAATAGAAAAATCAAATTTAACATTAATTTATTCTACCGATTAATTCCAAATAAATCGCGTTCTCTCTCTTCCGAACACATTTAATCCCAGATTAAATAATACCTCAATTAATCCTAGATTAATTTTCTCCATCTTAATTAATCCCAGATTAATTTTCTCTCTTAATTAATCCCAGATTAATTCTAATTTAAATCAACTGTCATCGGTGAATCTTTGGGAAGCGACCCAAGAGATCCCTGGATATGTTGGCAGTAAATACGGTCATCGATTATCCAAATACGTGCGTACCTCGTACCATGTGCTTACCGATTTACAAGACATGGTTGGCTTCTAGCAAAGCACCGTGCCTACCCAATTCTCCAGAAATATTCTTACTGGAATATATAATCTATGTCAGGCATAGTATACGTAGTATTGCGTATTGCGATCCAGTATCGGATTGTCACGTGCTAGGCCTGGGGCTGAAGTCGTGTCTGCCCCGTACGAAGCACATGTCGGATGTCTGGTAACTAGTCTCTATTATCGGATATACATGACCTAGTCATAATATCCCGATGACTGCAGTACTTAAGAGCACTAGTACCGTATCCTACGTGACATCATCTCCACTATGACTGGAGTGACACTTCCATCTTGACATCACACCCAATACTCTACGATTCTCAATATACCCAGCATTGGCGTACACAGAACCGGTTAAAGCCCTGGACGACCAAAACTAAAGCATACCGATTGTCGCAAGTATTAGCGATGCAAGTCTCAGGTTAAGACCAAATACACCTACCCTGATTTCGGACTTCCATAGACACATAGTCATACTACCAATGGAATTCCGAGGGGTCTATCCAGAGCGAAGCTGTTTTCTGTACCATCGGTAAACACAACCTCCTATTACACTTGCATGAGTATCCATATACCCAAATATATGAGAACTATGCCGTTATGATCTCACATAACACGCACAAGTGTAATACTAGTCTATTCCGCATTATCGATGTCCAGTCTCGATAACTATGACTAGGGATATTTAATGATTAATCCTTCGTGGACTGATACTGTCTCATATCATCTCAATCCAGGAACTAATCATAGGGACCTCCTATCATTTATACATCTAGGTGATCTAATCACAAATGATTAGAGTGCAATCTCTTCGTCACATAGTTAATTTGTACAACAACACCATGATCTGTACAAATAGTGACGCTATGGGTCATAATTGTCCAACAATCTCCCACTTGGCCTATAGCTAGTCACTCGAGTGTTTTACACCCGAACTATGTACGGTTCGCTCAAATTGCTGAGGAAAGGCTTTCGTCTGCGGATTTGTATGATTATCGTCTGATGTGATTTATTCGATCATCGCATCGCCACGATGTATGATCCGAACGAATCAGATGAATAGTTGAAGTATATATCTGGATCGTTGATGAGACCATTAATTCTTTAGCCTGTGCTGACGCCTAGCTCAACTGCTAACATAACTATATCTAATCTAATTAGATTTGATATGGACCCAGATGGCTTCTATTGCTGCCTCAGGTGCAGCAATAACCCGCATTTGTTGTTTATTCAGTAACTGTATCTTGCTTGGAAGATTTTCAGGTCACTGTTCCGTTATTCAAACTGTATAGTACCGTTTAGCGACTTAAGTCGTTTTATCGGTTAGGAAACTTGCTACAGTGATCCCAGTTACTTCAAGTTTTCCATCTCCATAGTATAAGACATCATCCTTAGTTCTCGAAGATACTAACGGATGTTCTTAATATCAATCCAGTGACTATCACTTGGATTGACCTGTTTGTGACTCCATATACTCAAAGCGTATGAGACATCAGGTCACGTACATGTTGGTTTTCTATAAGGTCCCAAGATCAAACAAGACATGAAATTATGTGTGAACGCATCAACGGAGGTAGCGGAATACTCACATTGATCGGTTGAGTCGATTTGGAGACGAATGAAGCCCAAAAACGCACTGCATTGATCTCATCACTGCAACAGTCCACTGTCCTACAAAACAGAA
>SKCR01001110.1:0-28128 GCA_019454045.1 Zanthoxylum bungeanum | reverse complement strand
CTCGTTTAAGAATAAATACTCAAAGTAAATATCTTAAATTATATCGAACTATAATTTTAAATCCAATTTAAATTATATTCAATACTAATTCATATTTTAATTCCAAATTAAATAATTACACTTTTAAAAGTTCCTTTTAGACTTGGATACCAAATCCAATCTTTATAGGTCTCAAAGGCCTAATTAATATCCAATAATATTTAATTAAAATCCAATGGGCTTTTAATTAATTCTTTAGGCATGGACTTTGGCCATTATGGATCAAATCCAAGATGGCAAGGCCCAAGTTAGGAATCACCCTATGCCATAAAATCAATTTAGGCCCATTAGGCCCAATTAAATTTTTAAAGGCCCAATGTCACACTTTGGACTTTATGGAAATGGTTTTAGGCCCAATTGGATCCAACACAATTGTCCAAAACCAAACTTGGCCCAACAAAGCCCATTAAGCCCAAATACAACAAATTAAATTAATGCATCATTCCAAATTACATATTAATTCAATTAAAGTGCAATCACCATAATTAATTAATTAACCTAATGTTTCCAAAACATCAATTTAATCTAATTAATCATGCATAATTCCCAAATTCATGTCCAACACAAATTAAAGCACAATCAATTCATTCCAACATGCTAGGCTCACGGAATTGGCAATGAATTTGTCATGCAATTTGATTTTAATCCAATTAAATCAACATATATCATACATATCATGCCAATAACACATCCAATTGTTAAATTTCAAAATTAACCATGAGATTCCTAGGGTAACATTCGACCAAGGTGGAGATTTTAGGGAAAATTAATCTAATCAATTTTTCACAAAATCAATGATGTACAAATCCAATTCAACATCATATAACTCAACCAAACAATCAATTTAGGAAAAATCAAACTCCAAGCACAAAATCCCCAAATTAAAGTCATGAACCCTAGAATCCAAATCATGCTTAGATCTCGCTCTGATACCAATTGTTAGTGTCCAAGACATGCCACGGGATCTCTAAGCGTGATTCGTGTGTGAATAAAATCAAAAATAAGTTGCGGAGGACTTACATTGATCGGTTGAGTTCAAAACTTTTCATGAATGTTGAAGCTTCCAAGCTCATGGGTGAGAATCCCAATCACATTCACTTGACTCCTTTATGTAAATCTAATTTAATAAAATAATTATGCCTCGCAAAATTATTATTAAAGTCGCTTACGAATTAATTCCAAATTAATTTGTTCGCTAGAATTGAAATCTAATTTAATTCCGCGTTGAAATCCGATTTCATTTAATATATCTAATATATTATTTTAGCCCAATTAAATAAATTAAATAGTAAAATCTAATATAACTATTAAATTTATTTGACCAATTATTTCCAAATTAATCGCGTTATCTGCTCTCGAAGAATTTAATCCCAGATAAATTCTCGACGCAATTAATCCCAGATTTAATTCTTTCTCTAATAATTAATCCCAGATTCATTCTTGCCATAATTAGTCCCAGATTAATTTTCTCTCTCTTAATTAATCCCAGATTAATATTGTTCGAGTCAAATATCATCGGTGAATCTTTGGGATGCGACTCGAGAGATCCCTGGATATGTTGGTAGTAAATACGGTTATCGGACTATCGGAACACATGCGTACCCGATACCACGTTCTTACCGATTTACAAGACATGGTTGGCTTCTAGCAAAGCACCGTGCCTACCCAATTCTTCAGAAAAATTCTTTTAAGGAATACGAGATCTTTGTCAGGCGTAGTATACGTTAGTATTGCGTATTACGATCCAGTATCGGATGTCACATGCTAGGCCTGGGGCTGGAGTTGTGTCTGCCCCGTATGAAGCATATATCGGATCACTAGGAACTAGTCTCTTTATGATCGGAAAGTCATGACCTAGTCATACTTCCCCGATGGCTATAGCACTTAGAGTACCCATTCTGTATCCCTGCGTGATCATCATCTCCATATGACTGAAGTGATACTTCCGTCTTGACATCACATCCAATACACTACGATTCTCAGTATACCCAGAAGAGGCGTACACAGAACCTGTTAAAGCCCTGGACGACTAAAACCAAAGTATACTGATTGTCGCAAGTATTAGCGATGCAAGTCTCAGGTTAATACCAAATACACCTACCGTGATTCGGATTCCCAAAGACACATAGTCATACTACCAATGGGATTCCGAGGGGTCTATCCAGAGCGAAGCTGTTTTCGTACCATTGGTAAACAAAACCTCCTATTACACTTGCATGAGTATCCAATACCCAAATATATGAGAATTATGTCGTTACGCTTCCATAAAACGCACAAGTGTATTACTAGCCTATTCCACATTATCGATGTCCAGTCTCGATAATACTACAATTAGGGATATTTAATGATTAAACCTTTGTGGATTAATACTGTCTCATATCTTATTAATCCGGTACTAATCATATGGACTTTTATCATTTATATATCCATGTAATCCAATTACAAATGATAAAAGAGCAATTTCCTTTGTCACATAGTTAATTTGTACAACAACACTATGTTCTGTACAAATAGTGATGCTATGGGTCATATATGTCCAACACACAGGACAAACTCCTTTAAGAGAAAAATCATAACTTTCACACAAGAGTCGGGGGAACACTTTACCAATGTTGGGAGAGATTTAAAGAGATATTGAATGTTTGTCCACATCACGGGTTTGAAACATGGAGGCTGGTTGCCTATTTCTACGACAGGTTAACACCCAAGGTAGACAAGTAGTGGAAATGATGTGTAATGGTCAGTTTAGGGATAAAAATCCCGAAGATGCACTAGATTACTTAGAACACATAACAAAGAATTCACAACACTGTGACACAATTGGCATTTATTAGTCGTCTGTAAAACCACAACCATTTAGTAGATGTATGTTTAACCTTAGGGAAGACCATGACTTTTCTGTAAAGTATGCATCTCTAGCTAAAAAAGTTGAGGCATTAAAAATAAGGAAGAGTGATCATGTCAAGTCAGTTCAAGAAGTCACATGTCAAATCTGTAATTCAAATGAACATGTCACACTAGTTTATCCAACCTTGCCAGCCCTGCAAGAATGTCTCCATGACCAAGTCAGTTCTATAAACACATTCAATATACCAGATCTACAATTCTGGTTGAATAAACCATCCAAACTTCAATTGGAGGAATGATAACCAGTCACAACCATCACAAAAATCTCCCTAGGTACACCGGAATTTTCAAAACTCTAAGAATTATGCACCATATGTCCCACCACCTAGGAAAACCCTTGAGGATACCTTGCATGCATTCATTGAGAAAAAAAAGTCATCAATAACCAACATGTGCAAACATTGATTGATATGAAAGATGTTTTTTTCCAAAATCACATCTGCATTGACCATTTATGAGAAAGGTAAGTTTCCTGCATGTTGTGATATTTTTATATCGTACCGCAAGTGTACGGTGTCAAGTTTTAGTATAAATCAGTGAAAGAGTGTCGAACCCACAGAGATTGCGTTAAGTCGCATTAAGTACTACAATTGATAATCCTAACTTTATTTAGAAAATAAATAATAAAGATTTTAATTAAATAAATAAAATATAAAAACAATAAAATAGGAGGAACTAATACGATAGAGACTATGGATCCTGATTTCACCTAGCTGTCGCCTATGTAATTTTCATGCCAATTAATCTTTGTTCAGCTATATTGTTTATAAGTCAAGACTCCTAAAATATCCACTCTCTCTCGAGTGCCCAGTGAAAATATCATCAACTATAGACTTCGATATCTCTATAAAAATCCAATAGTTAACAACTCATTACGCTTTGTGATTCTATATTAACGACTTCAAATGACTACAGATTCTCTCGAACTCTATAAAATCCTAGGTTATATTCTCTAGATCTATTCAAAATCCCCTCTCTCGAGTGATATATTCTAAACATATATCATCTTCAATTGTGGCCAACAATCAAGAAGCATTAAACTCAAAAGAATATAAATAAATCAATAAAACTTCATAAGAAAATCGACGAATAATTACAATGTTCAAGCATAGATTACATCATTCTCCAAAATTAAGGAGTTAATTCATGACAAAAGATAAATACAATGATAAACAAACATGAATCTAATGGAAATCATTAGAGTTCTAAGAAAGAAATAAGAAGATAAAACCCGAATTGAATCTCTTCCTCCACGGATGTCACAGCCTTAGTCTCATCTTATTGCTCTTCAATTCTCCTCCTTGGATCTCTAAAAATATGTATTTATGTGTTTTGTGCAGTGTATTAGTCTCCTCCTCAAGTTTTGGACGAACTGATATATTTATAGTAGAGCCTGAGAGTCATAATACATGTTAAAAACCCTAAAAATCACTTTCCTGGCTTGCGCAGGTTTTCTTCCGCAGGGGGCGCTGCGGCGCTGAACAGTGGGCGCTGAGGCGCCCAACTCCCTGGAAAATGTATGTAAATTACTAGATTTCCTCGCGTAGATGCAAATCGATATATTATGGGTCTCGTAACTCTTTCTAATCAAAAGTTATAGCCTTTTTAATTTCAGTGCGCAGCTGATGCTGGTTTTTTACTGCTTCTTGAGTCTGATGCTCCCAATAGTCCCGAAACACACGTATTTGCTCCATTATCGATGTTCTAATGCTTCCTACAATAAAATATAAAATAAACTACAAAATACATTAAATGGCTCGAAACATAACAAAACAATAAGCTAAAGATGTCGGAATAAGTGAGTATAAACCACACTTATCAAACACCCCCAAACTTAAGGTTTTGCTAGTCCCGAGCAAAAGATAAAATAAAAACTAAATTCAAATAAATAAATAAAAATAACTAAATTAACTAGGCCATTTTCGTAGGGATCACGATTGCATTTAGCATATGCAACAAGCCTTTAAACCCTAGGCGACCCTAGTGGACGAGTTATAGTCTCGTGAGGGCTTACAGTGACGACACCCACAAACGTCATTCACACACAATCATGCAAAAATATAAAATAAATAACAAAAGATAGTCCCGATAGTTGCACATAAAATTTTCCTCAAAGAAAGTTTATAAATGAATTAGAGAACCTTCAAAGTACGCAATTGCAACTTGAATCCAAATTCTTGAATAAATTATCTAAGCTAGACTCACGGTGTGTGTTGTATGTAAATTTTCATTCACAGCTTGATTCCTATAAGTCAACTCAATGATTTCGTTTATAAATTAGAATCAATGGGTCAAACCAACCTAGATATCTCAATTATGCTCTGTAATTGCTTTATTTTGTGCTCAGTATGGTATGATTTTTCTTTTCTTTTATTGTCTCTTTTTTTTCTTTCTTCTCATTTGCACTTTTTTTCAACTCACCTACCCTTTAAGGTAGCATTTCTCCTCATGGTGGTCCTAATACTCGCCCATGGGTAGCTTCACGCTTATCGGTTATAGGTGGTTTATTTTCTTTCTTTAGAGACATTTTTCTTTTTAGCTATACCACACTTCATAACACTAGCAAATCAAGATATATATCTAAGCAAACGGTCATTCATCGACATGCAATTTCTTCAACTAGTCACCTTGTCAACTACTTAAGTTTTCACTGCTAAAACCTGTTTTTAAGTGCTTATGAGTCTAACATAGATCAACTATTCAAGCATCAGATAAAAGTAAATCGGGCACTTATCATTTCTAAAATTTCACCTTAAACCAACAATATTATCACAGGATTTATGCTTTACTATCTAAGACTAAACAAATTTTTTTTTCAATAAATTAAAACAACTAAATAGCAAGTAACACATACACACACCCCCAAACTTAAAATTTTGCATTGTCCTCAATGTAAGATAAATTAAGAACAAGAGTGAGGAACAACACTACCGTGCATGGAGTTGATCAGGCTCCTGCTGGTTAGAATTTGGTTGCGCGGGCGTTGTGTGTTTCGTGCTACCTGCATAAATAGCATGAAAAACGAATAAATAACAAATATCGCACAATAAAATAAAAATTAAAAAATAAAGAAAACAATTGTAAAATCAATGCAAGGGTTGCCTCCCCGCTAGCGCTAAGTTTAACGTCTTCAGCCAGACGCAACCACCCAAATGGTCATGGTGGCTTAAACGTAATGAACCTGGTAATCTCATCTGCTTTCTTCTTTGGTATCCACCGGTTCTTATGACATGAAAAAGACAGCTTGGCAGGCTGTGATAATTTATCCATAGATGGTCCCTCAGGATATGTAGATTTTCCCTCAATTGGAAATTCTGGACTGCACATTCGGCAAAATTAGCTCGGCTTTCTTTTTAATCTTCCAGGAATTATCTCTAAGTGAGCACTAGTCCTTTCTTTTCCTCTTTTTACGGCCCTTTGGGAGTGGTTTCGAGTTTAGCTGCAGAGAATCTTCTTTTATGCATGGCTGTGCATTATACTCATAGGCTGTTGAAATATTGATTCACCCTGTCTGGTTTCAACTCCCTTTTTCTACTGTATCTACCCTGTGATAGTCTGCATCACCTTGAGACTCGGCGGCGGCCCTGAAAACACTGAAGGTGATTTCTTCATTCTGCTTGACCTCTCATTATCAGTTCACCTTTGTTTTCTTCTTCAGTTACTGTTTCCTCCTGAAATACCATTTCATCTTCTTTACTGCCTAAGTCCTGAGAGGTGTCTTTAAACTCTTTTCCGCTCATACAGGTTATGATTTGACATTGCTCATTGGGGTTGACTTCAATATCACTCGGAAACACCCATGTCTGTTGATTGGCCATTGAAGAAACAAGCAACCCATTTTTCGCTTCTACAGATTTCATATTTGCCTCTATATTGCCCATTCGTGTTTCGATGTTATCCAGCTTTGACTCATTCTTCTCAAACCTCTCTGAAGCTGTAGCTACAAACGTGCTCATGAGGTCTTCTAATGAAGATTCTGCTCATCAGCTCTTGGATAATTGAGGCCATGAGGAGGTTGCAAAATGTTTTCCATATCACATATGAAAAATTCTGATGATAATAATTAGGCATAAACTGCCTCTATAGTTGTTGAAGTTCCGATTGTTCACATACTGTACTTGTTCAAATCCTGCTCCTCTGTTGGGTAAAACCATTCCATTAGTAGAAGCTGCTTCAATAGACGGTTGGCCCATTTGATTTGTCAATACTGCTAGATGTAGTCGTAAGGGACGATACTTGATAAGATTACTTGGTAGTAATATTATGTGAATTAAACAAACAATCCCCGTAAACGACACCAAAAACTTGTTGTGATATTTTTATATCGTACCGCAATGTACGGTGTCAAGTTTTAGTATAATGAGTTTAGAGTGTCGAACTCACATTGATTGCGTTAACTCGCACTAAGTACTACAATTGATAATCCTAACTTTATTTAGACGACAAATAATAAAGATTTTTAATAAATAAATAAAATATAAAAATATTTGGATATAGGAGGAACTAATACGATAGAGATTCTGGATCCTGATTTCACCTAGCTGTCACCTATGTATTTGGAATGCCAATTAATCCTTGTTCAGTTATATTGTTTATAAGTCAAACTCCGAAATCCATCCACTCCCTCTCTCGAGTGCCGAGTGAATATCATCATACTAACATAGACTTCGATATCTCTATAAAAATCCAATAGTTAACAACTCATTACGCTTTGTGATTCTATTTAACGACTTCAAAGGACTACAAATTCTCTCGAACTCTATAAAATCATAGGTTATATTCTCTAGATCTATTCAAAATCCCCTCTCTCGAGTGATAGATTCTAAACATATATCATCTTCAATTGTGGCCAACAATCAAGAAGCATTAAACTCAAAAGAATAAAATAAATAATAAAACTTCATAACAAAATCGACAAACAATTACAATGTTCAAGCATAGATTACATCATTCTCCAAAATTAAGGAGTTAATTCATGACAAAAGATAATACAATGATAACAAATCATGAATCTAATGGAAATCATTAAAGTTCTAAGAAAGAAATAAGAAGATAAAACCCGAATTGAATCTCTTCCTGCTCGGATGTCACAGCCTTAATCTCATCTTATTGCTCTTCAATCTTCCTCATGGATCTCTAAAAAATTATGTATTTATGTGTTTGTGCAGTGGATTAGCCTCCTCCTCTAGTTTTGGACGAAATGATATATTTATAGTAGAGGCCTGAGAGTCATAACATTTGTTAAAAACCCTAAAAATCACTTCCTGGCTTGCGCAGGTTTTCTTCCGCAGGGGGCGCTGCGGCGCTGAACAGTGGGCGCTGCGGCGCCCAACTCCCTGAAAATGTATGTAAAATGACTAGATTTCCTCGAGTAGATGCAAATCGATATATTATGGGTCTCGTAACTCTTTCTAAATCAAAAGTATAGCCTTTTTAATTTCAGTGCGCAGCTGATGCTGGTTTTTACTGCTTCTTGAGTTGATGCCCCAATAGGTCCCGAAACACACGTATTTGCTCCATTATCGATGTCTCAATGCTTCCTACAAATAAAATATAAAAAAACTACAAAATACATGAAATGGCTCGAAACATAACAAAACAATAAGCTAAAGATGTCGGAATAAGTGAGATTAAACCACACTTATCAAACACCCCCACACTTATAGGTTTTGCTAGTCCCGAGCAAAAGATAAAAAAAAACTAAATTCAAATAAATAAACAAAAATAACTAAATTAATTAGGCCATTTTCGTAGGGATCACGATTGCATTTAGCATATGAACAAGCCTTTAAAACCCATAGGCGACCCTAGTGGACGAGTTATAGTCTCGTGAGGGCTTACAGTGACGACACCCACAAACGTCATTCACACACAATCATGCAAAAATTATAAAATAAATAACAAAAGATAGTCCCGATAGTTGCACATAAAATTTCTCCTCAAAGAAAGTTTATAAATGAAATTAGAGCCCCTCAAAGTACGCGCATTGCAACTTGAATCCAAATTCTTGAATAATTATCTAAGCTAGACTCACGGTGTGTGTGTATGTTAAATTTTCATTCACAACTTGATTCCTAAGTAAGTCAACTCAATGATTTCGTTTATAAAATTAGAATCAATGGTCAAACCAACCTAGATATCTCAATTATGCTCTGTAATTGCTTTATTTTGTGCTCAGTATGGTATGAATTTTCTTTTCTTTTATTGTCTCTTTTTGCTTTTCTCATTTTGCACTTTTCTTTCAACTCACCTACCCTTTAAGGTAGCATTTCTCCTCATGGTGGTCCTAATACTCGCCCATGGGTAGCTTCACGCTTATCGGTTATAGGTGATTTATTTTCTTTCTTTAGAGACATTTTATTTTTAGCTATACCACACTTCATAACACTAGCAAATCAAGATAGATATCTAGCAAAACGGTCATTGATCGACATGCAATTTCTTCAACTAGTCACCTTGTCAACTACTTAAGTTTTTCACTGCTAAAAACCTGTTTTTAAGTGCTTATGAGTCTAACATAGATCAACTATTCAAGGCATCAGATAAAAGTAAATCGGGCACTTATCATTTCTAAAATTTCACCTATAAACCAACAATATTATCACAGGATTTATGCTTTACTATCTAAGACTAAAACAAATTTTTTTTTTCAATAAATTGAAACAACTAAATAGCAAGTAAACAACATACACACACCCCCAAACTGAAAATTTGCATTGTCCTCAATGTAAGATAATATAAAGAAACAAGAGTGAGGAACAACACTACCGTGTATGGAGTTGATCAGGCTCCTGCTGGTTAGAATTTGGTTGCGCGGGGGGCGTTGTGTGTTTCGTGCTACCTGCATAAATAGCATGAAAAACGAATAAATAAACAATATCGCACAATAAAATAAAAATAAAAAAATAAAGAAAAACAATTGTAAAATCAATGCAAGGGTTGCCTCCCCGCTAGCGCTAAGTTTAACGTCTTCAGCCAGACGCAAACACCCAAATGGTCATGGTGGCTTAAACGTAATGAACCTGGTAATCTCATCTGCTTTCTTCTTTGGTATCCACCGGTTCTTATGACATGAAAAAGACAGCTTGGCAGGCTTGTGATAATTTATCCATAGATGGTCCCTCAGGATATGTAGATTTTCCCTCCATTGGAAATTCTGGACTGCACATTCGGCAAAAATTAGCTCGGCTTTCTTTTTAATCTTCCAGGAATTATCTCTAAGTAAGCACTAGTCTTTCTTTTCCTCTTTTTACGGCCCTTTGGGAGTGGTTTCGAGTTTAGCTGCAGAGAATCTTCTTTTATGCATGGCTGCATTATACTCATAGGCTGTTGAAATATTGATTCACCCTGTCTGGTTTCAACTCCCTTTTCTACTGTATCTACCCTGTGATAGTCTTCATCACCTTGAGAACTCGGCGTGGCCCTGAAAACACTGAAGGTGATTTCTTCATCTTGACCTCTCATTATCAGTTCACCTTTGTTTTCTTCTTCAGTTACTGTTTCCTCCTGAAATGCCATTTCATCTTCTTTACTGCCTAAGTCCTGAGAGGTGTCTTTAAACTCTTTTCTGCTCATACAGGTTATGATTTGACATTGCTCATTGGGGTTGACTTCAATATCACTCGGAAACACCCATGTCTGTTGATTGGCTATTGTAGAAACAAGCAACCCAATTTTCGCTTCTACAGATTTCATATTTGCCTCTATATTGCCCATTCGTGTTTCGATGTTATCCAGCTTTGACTCATTCTTCTCTAACCTCTCTGAAGCTGTAGCTACAAACGTGCTCATGAGGTCTTCTAATGAAGATTTCTGCTCAGCTCTTGGATAATTGAGGCCATGAGGAGGTTGCAAAATGTTTTCCATATCAGCATATGAAAAATTCTGATGATAATAATTAGGCATAAGACTGCCTCTATAGTTGTTGAAGTTCCGATTGTTCACATAATGTACTTGTTCAAATCCTGCTCCTCTGTTGGGTAAAACCATTCCATTAGTAGAAGCTGCTTCAATAGACGGTTGGCCCATTTGATTTGTCAATACTGCTAGATGAGTCGTAAGGGACGATACTTGATAAGATTACTTGGTAGTAATATTAATGTGAATTAGACAAACAATCCCCGGTAACGACACCAAAAACTTGTTGTGATATTTTTATATCGTACCGCAAGTGTACGGTGTCAAGTTTTAGTATAAATGAGTTTAGAGTGTCGAACTCACATTGATTGCGTTAACTCACACTAAGTACTACAATTGATAATCCTAACTTTATTTAGACGACAAATAATAAAGATTTTTAATAAATAAATAAAATATAAAAATATTTGGATAGGAGGAACTAATACGATAGAGATTCTGGATCCTGATTTTACCTAGATGTCACCTATGTATTTGGAATGCCAATTAACCCTTGTTCAGTTATATTGTTTATAAGTCAAGACTCCGAAATCATCCACTCCCTCTCTCGAGTGCCGAGTGAAAATATCATTAACTATAGACTTCGATATCTCTATAAAAATCCAATAGTTAACAACTCATTACGCTTTGTGATTCTATATTAACGACTTCAAAGGACTACAAATTCTCTCGAACTCTATAAAATCATAGGTTATATTCTCTAGATCTATTCAAAATCCCCTCTCTCGAGTGATAGAATCTAAACATATATCATCTTCAATTGTGGCCAACAATCAAGAAGCATTAAACTCAAAAAGATATAAATAAATGAATAAAACTTCATAACAAAATCGACAAACAATTACAATGTTCAAGCATAGATTACATCATTCTCCAAAATTAAGGAGTTAATTCATGACAAAAGATAAATACAATGATAAACAAATCATGAATCTAATGGAAATCATTAAAGTTCTAAGAAAGAAATAAGAAGATAAAACCCGAATTGAATCTCTTCCTGCTCGGATGTCACAGCCTTAATCTCATCTTATTGCTCTTCAATCTTCCTCATTGGATCTCTAAAAATATGTATTTATGTGTTTGTGCAGTGTATTAGCCTCCTCCTCTAGTTTTGGACGAATTGATATATTTATAGTAGAGCCTGAGAGTCATAATACATGTTAAAAACCCTAAAAATCACTTTCCTGGCTTGCGCAGGTTTTCTTCCGCAAGGGGCGCTGCGGCGCTGAGCAGTGGGCGTTGCGGCGCCCAAATCCCTGGAAAATGTATGTAAATGACTATATTCCTCGAGTAGATGCAAATCGATATATTATGGGTCTCGTAACTCTTTCTAAATCAAAAGGTATAGCCTTTTAATTTCAGTGCGCAACTGATGCTGATTTTTACTGCTTCTTGAGTCTGATGCTCCCAATAGGTCCCGAAACACACGTATTTGCTCCATTATCGATGTTCTATTGTTTCCAACAAATAAAATATAAAATAAACTACAAAATACATTAAATAGCTCGAAACATAACAAAACAATAAGATAAAGATGTCAGAATAAGTGAGTATAAACCACACTTATCACTGCACAACCACAGCCAAACCCCAAGAGTCATCAAAACCCTCACGATAGTAGTTCTGTGTAACATCCCGGGCTATTTAGGCATTTTTGGTGTAAATATTAAATTCGTTTGAGAGGTCGTGTGAGCAAGAGATTTATTTATATAAAATATAGGAATTATTATAAGAGATGAATTATAGAATAATGAAGAATTAACTAGAAGGGGCAGAATTGGAATTTAATAATTAAAATAAAAAGAAATAAAATCTAGATATTTTTATAACACACACCACACATAAATTAACCCATTCACACGTGTAACAATTACACACACACAGTTGGTCACAGCAGAAAAACAAAAACAGAAAAGAAGACAGAACAGAGTCGAGAAAGAGAGAAAGAGAGATGACCAGCTCCGGCCATGGCTGGCCGTGTCGCCAGCGCCGGCAAGCCTCCGATAGGGTGGCAGTGATCAGAACCCAGCGAGAGAGAGAGAGAGAGTCCAGTAGAGAGAGAGAGAGAGAGAGAAAGACCGGGAAGGAAGAAGGAGATAAAGAAGCCCAATTTCATTGATTATGGACGTGTGAGGATAGGTAAGTATACTATGACTAATTTCCCTTGGGTTGGATTAAATTTATCATTTGGGTATTTGATTTGGATTTTCGAAATTAGATTTGATAATGAGTTAATGGTATGTTAAATATGATCTAGACTTGGTACTTTGAATAAAATTTGAAGAAATTTTTAGGGTTAAAGAGATTACAAGATTTGGGGAAAAATCGGTATTAACCCTAGAAAGTTTGGGGATGATGGAATTAGGATAATGGTTTAATAGATAGTTAATCCTGAAATTTACAAGTAGTTAATGTTGTGTATATGTGACTGTGAAAGTAAAATCTGAAATTAAAGTTGCGGTAGTATGTTTGTTTAGATATTGAGGCAATTGTTTGGCTTGTGGGTTTTATATAGTGTCAGACATGGAGATTTAAGTTGATATCTAATATGAATAGTTTGAGTTATTCAGCAGTGAACTATGTGGTGCTACTGTGACATAAGTGACGAGTTCCTTGGATTTCTGCTTGGCTATTGTTAGGTATATGATTTATATACTTGTTTAAACTAACGGGCTCAGCAGGTTATGTCAAATTATGAAATCAAAATCTACTTTCACGTGTGTGGCAAAAGTTGGTGGCATTCTGAATTTGGTATCAATTAGAGGTTTGTTTTTGGTGGTTTGTATAGGAAGTGGTGGTGGATTTTGAAGCTTTTTAGCTTATTTGCATGATTGATTAAACATATTATTCTATTAGTTGTGCATTTGTATAAGTGGAGAGTGTATTTTCAGTAACAGATACTTTCCAGCTTCATGTCCATGTCTTCCTCCAATACAGTTTGTTCGTGACCTGGTAAATTTCTGTTTTAGTTATTTTATGTGGCATATATCCTGGGTTTTGTTTTCAAGTTTAGGAGGATATCAATTTGTTTGAAATGGAAAAGAAATATATATATATACACTTTAGAGTAGTTCAATATTATAAGTGTTGATTAAGGCCTAAAAGAAAAGAAATTAAAATGAAATTTGGGACGAAAAGTTTAGAAACAAGTATGGAGAATTTGTAATAGCTTTTCAATTATTTCCCGTAACCAGTTATGTAAACTTTTGCGTCTTCCATGTTCTGACATGTGTATATATGATTTTGTGATGATAAAGATTAATGTTTTGGGCATGAACATGTGATATTATTGTGTAAAGGACACATCAGATTGTATGTGTCTATAAAATTATGATAACTTATAAAGTAAGTAAACATGTTTGCTGCATGCAAAGCATATTAAAGATATAGCAAGTATGGCTGTGATTAGTATAAGCATAGGAAATATATATATATATATATATATATATATGCATGATTTTGCATTATGTTTTTATAATAGAGTTGAAATTAAGGATGATTTTGAGTTTTAAAAGTGTTTTAAAGAAAAGTTTCAGATGTTTTTAAAAGAGAGGTTTTTCGGAAAATGATTTTCACAGTTTTAAAATTTAGTGTGGTTTTCATGAGTTTTATATTTTCGGGGCATGAGGGAAAAACTCACCCGAGTATGCAACTTGAGACAGTTTGGAATTGACGGATATTATGGAATTGACGGTTACAGAGACGTGCACACGTTGAGGACTGAGGGGACGCCCTCAGATCCTCCAGTTGGGCTAGGGGGATGGCGATACGTAACGCCCCTAGACCTTAGTTTTTGAGCTTAGGTGGTAGCATAGATCCGCACCCCTAGCTCCAGTTTGTGGCTTGGGGGACGGCGATACGTAACGCCCCAAGACCACCAGTTTCAGGGCAGGTATGACATGCTTTGGGGGACGGCGATACGTAACGCCCCAATGTCATGGGTTTGCATATCTGGCTCTAGGGCGTATGGGGGACGGCGATACGTAACGCCCCTATGCGTCAGTTTTTCAGCACACTCAGATATTAGCTTTTCAGAAAAGGAGTTTTGAAATATCAGATTTTCAGAAAACAGTTTTCAGAAATACAAATTTCAGATAAAGACTTCAGTTTTCGGAAACAGTTTTCAGATTAACAGTTTTTAGAAAACAGTATTTCAGAAAGACAGGTTTTATAAAGAGTTGCAGAAAGAGTTTTCAAGAAAAGTATTTTCTAAAAGTATAACATATTAAAGTAGAGTGTAGTTATAAGTTGTGCATACAGACCATATATGTTCTAGAAATCATTTGAGTTGCATATAACTGACATCTATGCATGATAGTATTATTACACTTATATGTATATTTGATTGATGTTTGTATGAGTTATATGTTTACATAGAAATAAACCTTTTGTGGATACTAGTGTATGATAATATGATTACAATTATATATGTATTCATGATTGAAGATTGTATGATAAATGTTTAATAGAAAGAATATTTTTTAAATCCGATTTGATGATGTTTCAATGAAATAAAAAAAGGTAAGTATGGTAAATAACCAAACTAGATTAGCAAAGAATAAGTAGGTAAGTATTAAGATATTAGAGTGGCGCAGCGAAAGCATGGTAAGGCTTGACTTAGTGACTTAGAAAATAGAAACTTGTTAATTATATTAGGGATGTTGAACGTAAACAAGGATCATGATTTAAAGTATATGTATAAATAGTAGAAAGACTGGTAGTAGGTAATATGGAAGTAAAAATAGATAAGAGTAATATGGTTAATTCTTAACTTAGTAATTAAGAAAATAGAGATTTACCCTTCATGTGATAAATGTTAAGATTTGGTAATAAGTAACCTGTTTATATAATGAATAAGAACTATAGAATTAATTCAGACTTTATAGATATTTAAATGGCCTTATAAGTAACCAGGTTAATACGGAAAGAAAATTAAGTTTTGGGCATTCGACGCTCAAGGAATGAGCATAGTTACTTACTGAGTCTTATGACTCACACCATAACAGTGTCAAGTTTTGCAGGTTGGTGACCTGATCGGTCAACCACAGACAACGGAGCTTGAGGAGCCGGAAAGCAGCGTTGCAGTCAGCCAGTCACCAGGTCTTGAGAGTATCAGAGTCAAGTTGTAATAAGTCTAGTTGTAGAAAAATGAATTGTATAAAGTGTAGTTTGTAAAAGTTTTTGTTTCTACGTATTTCCGGGCATGGAGCCCAATTATATTTTGTCTTGAGTTGTTTATGTTAGTGATATATTATGTCCGGGCCCTATAGGTTGTATTGAGGTGCTGGACTTTGATCCAGGTTGCATGACTTTTAGCAGAGGTCATGCCAAAATTTCGTCAGAGTTAGAGGCTTATGGAGTCAGGATTAGCCTGTCTCCTGCCGGTAGCATCCTGGCTTAGGCGGGATGTTACATTCTGGTAGTCACCACATTGACCAAGTCAAATCTATTAGTACTCTTCGTAATGGTTAGGTTATCCACAAACCTAATTTTGAACCTCATAAAATTGAAAATAAATCAGGTTCAGAGGGTAAGGAAGAGGTTAATGAACCAGTACCTATCGTTGATGATAACAATTTGTCACATGCACCTCCATTTCCTCAAACATTAAAAATAAATAAATTGAACTATTCTCCAAAGGTCAGGTAAATGTCAATATTCCTTGTTA
Organism: Zanthoxylum bungeanum; assembly: GCA_019454045.1. Taxonomy (NCBI): domain Eukaryota; kingdom Viridiplantae; phylum Streptophyta; class Magnoliopsida; order Sapindales; family Rutaceae; genus Zanthoxylum; species Zanthoxylum bungeanum. Next base: position 11,597 of record SKCR01001110.1, on the reverse strand, counting down.
GATGCCATCAAACATAAACCATCTTATGCCAAATTTCTGAAAGACTTGTGCACTGTTAAACGAAGACATCAGGTAAGAAAGAAAACTTTTCTTGCTTAACAGGTAAGCTCTATTCTCTCCACCAATAATACTTTAAAATATAAAGACCCTGATTGTCCGACTATTTCATGTATTATTGAAAAAAAAAAATTGAACATGTTTTGCATGACCTTGGAGCCAGTGTAAATTTGCTTCCATTTTCGGTTTACCAACAACTTAATATTGGCGAGTTAAAACTAACTTCAAATACTATTTTACTTGCCGATTGATCAGTCAAGGCACCGAAAGGAATTGTAGAAGATGTGTCATTACAAGTAGATAAATTCATATATCTTGTGGGTTTTATTGTTTTAGAAACACAACCTGAAGCAAACAATTATAAGCTAGTTTCTGTTGATATGATACAATGAGCATCAATAAAACAAGCCTCGAAGAATGGATCCAAGCATCCAAGGATGAAGCCTAATAATCCATTCAACTTATTTGGCAATGAAGGGGTCGAAAATATACAAGCGAATGCCTCCTAGAGGGGGTTAATGATAGTGTTTATTTTAGAGTGGGCCAACTGTTAGGGGCCATAGGTTTTAATATTGGTGTTTATTCTAGAGTGGGCCAAATGTTAGGGGCCTAGGAATTTATTTGTAATAAGGATTATTACCTATGGTTATTTCTGGTTTTTTAACATATTACAATTAGTGTTTCCATTGTACTCTTTAAATAAGTTTTTCATTAATAAAATGGATGAATGTTTTAACCTAAAAATTAAAATTTTCGTTAGGCACATTGGAGGTGAGGCCGTGGAAGGCTAACCATGGAAGAGTGGATTCTCTTCAAAACTTATCAAAGAAGGTTGCTGTCCTTTGTGGCGTTTCAAGCAATTAGGAGTTCGTAAGGCTTTTTCTTCACGGGTTTCTAATCCTCAAACCACGTTATGTTGTCCTGGGCGCTCATAAGAATCTTTTGTGGGTTTCACGAGCTTTGTTCCCGTGGGGTTCACATGAGTTGCGTGGGTAACAATCTTTTGTGGGTTTGCTTGCTCCAGGCAGGTTTTCATCAGTTGGTATTCAGAGCTTTGGTTGCAGAGCAGGTTATATCTTATAGTTTGTGTATTTTTAATTTTTTTTCTTTATTTTTTTTTTGATGTTTTTTCTTTTCTTTGAGTCCTGTTTCTGTTAATTTTTTTTTTGCTTTTCTTTGAGTCTTGAATCTGTTAAATTTTTTCTTTTCTTTGAGTTCTGTTTCTGTTAATTTTTTTCTTTTCTTTTCCTTGAGACCTGTTTCTGTTATTTTTTTTCTTTTCTTTGTGTCTTGTTTCTGTTAATTTTTTTCCTTCAGTCATGTTTCTATCAATTTTTTCATTTCTTTCTTTTTTTCTTTTGCCATCCTGCCTGTGCTGGATTCAAAAATTTCAAAAAAAAAAGAAGCAGAAAAGAAGTGGGTTGTGGAAAAAAAAAACACAAATCATGCACCAAAAAAAATCAGAAAGACAAATCAGATTTGGTTAGAGATAAAGTGTTCGGACATTACAGATTGACCTTAAAGATTCGAGGATGAATCTTCTTAAAGACGGGGAGAATGATATGATACAATGAGCATCAAGAAAAAAAGCCTCGAAGTATGGATCCAAGCATCCAAGGATGAAGCCTAATAATCCATTTAAGTTATTTGGCAATGAATGGGTCGAAAATATACAAGTGAAGTCCTCCTAGAGGGGGTTAATGATAGTGTTTATTTTAGAGTGAGCCAACTGTTAGGGGCCCTAGGTTTTAATATTGGTGTTTATTCTAGAGTGGGCCAAATGTTAGGGGCCCATGATTTTATTTGTAATAAGGATTATTACCTAGGGTTATTTCTGGTTTTTTAACATATTACAATTAGGGTTTCCATTGTACTATTTAAATAAGTTTTTCATTAATAAAAGGGATGAATGTTTTAACCTAAAAATTAATATTGCCGTTAGACACATTGGTGGTGAGGCCGTGGAAGGCTAACCATGGAAGAGTGGATTCTCTTCAAAACTTATCAAAGAAAGTTGTTGTCCTTTGTGGCGTTTCAAGCAATTAGGGGTTCCTGAGGCTTTGTTATTCATAGGTTTCTAATCCTCAAACCTCGTTATGCTTTCCTAGGCGCTCATATCAATCTTTTCTGGATTTCACGGGCTTTTTTCCCGCGGGGTTCACATGAGTTGCGTGGTAACAATCTTTTGTGGGTTTGCTTGGCTTCGCTCCAGGCAGGTTTTCATCACCTGTAATATTTGGTCGTCTATTTTTAGCAACAACTAATGCTTTAATAAATTACAGGAATGGAATCATGAATTTGTCCTTTGGCAATATGACGTTGAAGCTTAATATTTTTGACATGTGCAAACAACCATACGATGATGACAGTGAAGACGAGGGCATTGATCTAATTGAAACAATTATGCAAGAATATATTAAAGGGAATTTATCTGACCCTACAGAAATTTGTACAACTAATTTTCTTGAATCAAGCATTCAATTAGATTAAGATATTCCTAATGATTTTTTACTTGATTCTACACAGGTACTGGAAGAAGATGGAGAGAACCAAAATTTTGAGGAACTGAAAATAATGGATGAAGGAAAATACGAGGAAACACCTAATTTGGAATTGAAACTTTTTCTAGGAGAATTGAAGAATGTATTTCTTGGAGATAAACAAACTTATCATGTGGAAAGTTCTTCCTCTTCTACAATGGATCAAGAAAGAAAAATACCTCCAGACTTGAATCATCAAGGCATGTAAGAAACTCTTACAAAACTCAACAATCATTTACCGTCTCTTCCCTGAAATACTCTGATGAAAATTGACAAAGCACGCACTGAAAGAATGAGGCTTCTTATGAACCATGGTATTCCTAGTGATATTCGTTGGGTAATTGAAGCAAGGGTTCGCTTGGCAGGTGATTCATTTGGCTCTTTCATTTCTCACTTGCCTAGTTTAGGGAAAACACATACGCTAAGAAATGAAGAGCTAAACAATTAAGTGTTTGTTATAAATGTGCATGCTGGTCATGCAACACTCGTTGTCGTTCTTTAGGAATGATATCTGACAATCGTAAAGATAAAATTCAATTAATTAGAGATGGCTTGAGTAAGGAGTCTTTAGATGATATATCATTGACTCTTGAGACACATCCTAGTGGACATTTCATCGAGTAATTCACAATTTGTATACACAATTTCAAAAATAAAGACAACAATACAGTCTCGGGAATATGACTTTAAAATACCATGTTTTCCAATTTATAAGAAAATTAGATGGGAGCATATCCTCGACCAATAGAGGGCGTTCAAGCCGTTACTGGACGTAAAACGAGAGGAAGATGTGAGCCACAATCACAACTATCTGTACATATTACTTCAATTATTGTTTTGATTTACTTTAATTTACTGTTTTGATTTTCTTTACTTTAGTTTTCACCGACAGTAACTAAACTTTTTGACTTTCACGATCTATTTTATTGTTCATCTGACAATTATCATTTTGGAGGTACTAGTGCATTTATTACTCACTATTTTTCAGGATCTATAAATTCAGCTTTACATTCTTCTCTTCAATACACAAAAAGATAAGAGAGAACAAAAAAGGAGACAATTTTAAGAAGACGAGTCACTAATATCTGTGTGTTTTATACAACTAGCTCTGGAACTAAACCAGAATTTGTTAAGCCTGCAAAAGAATTGGGCAGAGTCATGGCGTAAAGAAACATGCACTTAGTATATGGAGGTGGCAATCTTGGATCGATGGGATGCGTTTCAAAGGCCGTACAAGATGGTGGCAGTCAAGTTTTGGGGATCATTCCAAGACCTTCGGCAGACGTAAACCTCAGCGGAATATCAAATGGAGAAGAATGCATTGTCTCATGTATGTCTGAAAGACTTGTTGAAATAATTAATCATGTTGATGTTTTATTACTTTACCAGGTGGGCTGGGCACACTGGAAGAAATATTCACGGTGACATCATTGGCGAACTTGAACATTCACCAAAAACCTATTGGACTGTTTAATGTTGATGGATTTTTCGATTTTCTTTTTGTATTTATTCAAGATGCCAGAAGAAATGGGTTTATTTCAAAATCGGTAAAAGATATCTTCCTAACTGTAAGAAAAGCTGATAATTTAATTGACCAACTCTTAGCTTATGAACCAAAAATTGACCATATTCTTTCCAAGTTGAACTAGTCTGATAACGATCGTAACAAGAAGCGTAGAGTAAACCTCGATCTTAATCTGCATTCTTTTTTTAGTCATAGATGTAATTGTCAATTCTACACTAACCAGGTGATGTCTTCTAAACTCTACTTCTTCTTTTCAGACATTGGGGACAATGTCTCCATTTGGTTTAGGGAAGGGGATAATTGACTAGTTTGTTTTTATTTTATGTTTTTTTTGTTGTGTTTAAGTTTTTATTTTTTACTTTATTGTTGTTTTTGCTTTGTTTTTATTTTGTGTGTAAAAAAAATAATAAATAAAAATATTTTTTTTTGATTTTATTTCATGTTTTTAACTACACACAAAATAATAATAAATTTTTGACTAACCAAGTAGAATTTTTGTTCAGAGATAACTGTGTAAAGAGTTTTATCTCCTGAGATGTATCTCAGTCTAATTTGTACTAAGTTATTTTTGTTTATTTCCTTTTGAATTATTTAAATTTGTGAATTCTCTATAATATTGATTAAATTTGATCTTTATATGCTCATTAGACATGTATTATCAACATACATGGTAACAAATGAACATGGATTATAAGTGAAAATTTTGCAATATTCAGTTCTCTAGTTTATTGGAAGCAGCACCTAAAAGCAATGAAATTTGTATTTATATTAAAAAAAATGAAATTAATCATGTTTTTACTTAGTTACCGGACATCTTGCCTCAACAAGCATTGATTGTTCGCATCAAATGTTAGAGCTTTTAACATTTGAGATCCGAGAAATTAAGTCCATAGGAGTGTCTTAACACCTAGTGCCCTAAAGTCAACTGGTTTGGGAGTCACTGGCCCAAAGCTCGTTACAAGGATTGAATATGTAAAAAAAATTGCACTTATAAATAAATTTCTATTGCCAAAAGGTGTGAATTCTGATATAACTTTAGGACAAAAATATTACTCTCTTTTCAACAACTCTTATTAATATTGTGGGCATAATGAATTGATTAATACCTTGTCAATTGTGTATATGGAGAATGGTAAAAATTATAAGAGAATTTACTTATTTGGTAATTTAGAAAGAAAGAAAACAACTACTAACTTGGATAAGAATTTCACTCTTTACAACTACTAACTTGGATAAGAATTTCACTCTTTAGTTTTCGCTTAGATTACTAGGGACTAATAATAAGCTGGTTGAGGGGTGTGTGATGACACTAAAAAGTTCACGTTTATTAAAAAAATTAGTCAGTTTACACTTGTAGTTTCATTAATCCCCTTAATTTAACGCATTTGTGAAATAATAATTAAATTTATGTTTTACATATTTTTATTTTTATTTATTATGTAGGTGAAATAATATTTTTGATTCTTGACTAGAAAAATGGACTTGATATTTGGGTTTGGATGTCGGAAACTTGCAATGGCTTTCTAATGGTGTATAATTTCAGAAATTCCAACTTTGCGTAATTTTTTGTATTTTGGCCATAACCTTTTACTCCAATATCGGATTAAGGTGATTCAAGTTCCAGATGAAAGAAGACTCAAAGATCTACAACTTGAAAGTTTATAAGAGTTTCTAATCCTGAGTTTTTCAAGGTCGAAATTGATGAAAAATCCAAAGTGTGTTGAATGTAATTATTAAAGTCATTATCAAAAACAAAAATGGAAAATGACAATTTACAATTTACAATTGTCTTGCATGCTTGGTAGAAGCATTTTTGGTGGCATGTTTAGTGGAGTGTTTGGTGTAGAAATTGGTGGAGGAAGCCTTTTCTTTGCATAAATTGAAGAGTTCTTAATTCATTTTCTTCATATTTGAAGAGTTTGGAAGAAAGTATCTTGTTTGTTTTAATTTCTTGTAATGTCTTTTCATTTAAGTAATAAAATTATGTGTGTTTTTAATTACAGTATGAGTAGCTAATTACTTCCTGCTGGGGGAATGGGTGAAACTTTTATTATTAAAGTTTAGATTAATCTCACTTGTATTATAATATATGAATTGTAATCTAATGATTAATAATTAATTGAGACTGAATTAATTATTGAAAAAATTTTCTACCGCCTATATGGCTGGCTTTATACGATTTTGGCATAATTGAGTACCCAACTGGACTTGTTATAGACAAACGTTATCACCGCCTTTATGGTTGGTTTTATGTTTTTGGCATATTTAGTACCTTGACAGGACTAGTTATCGACAAAAATGACTACAGCCTTTAAGGCCAGTTTTATATGTTTTGCTATAGTTAATTCGAGAAGTAAATTAATTGGGTAATAATGACAATTTATATATTATAAAAAGTGAGATTTCTAAATTTAAAATATTAAAAGTGGATCATATAATCCAATTTTTATTTTATTTTATTGTTGTCATCTAATTCAAATTCTCTAAACAACTTCAAACGAATCAAATCTTTTTCTTTTCGTTCTGATTATTACTTTATCATACTAAATCTATTCCCAGTGAATTGACCCCGGACTTACCGGGTTATTTTATTACTTCGACACTCTTATACTTGGGATTGAAGAACCACTTTTTGAGGGTGTAAACTCTCTTTTATTGAAAGAGGATATAAACAGTGAGATTGATTCAATCATTCAAAATCATACTTATGAGTTGGTTAATCTTCCTCTAGGTTGTAAGCTGTTGGGATACAAATGGATTTTAAAACGGAAAATGAAGCTGGATGGATCAATAGATGTAACGACGGTTTTCTTAAATGGTGAATTGGATAAAAATATTTATATGGAATAATTAGAAGGTTTCAATGTTCCTGGATAAGAACACAAGGGTGCAAACTTGTAAAATATTTATACGGATTAAAACAAGCACCTAAATAATGGCATGACAAATTTGACAAAGAAATATTATCAAGTGGATTCAAAATAATTATGTGTACACTAAATTAACTCAAAAATGATATGTCATCATGTGTCATTATGAAGATGATATGCTTATAATTGGTAGTAATCGTGAAATGATTCAGTCTACTAAGAAAATATTGACCATCAAATTTGATATGAAAGATTTAGGAGTGACTGATGTGATTTTAGGAATTAAAATTTCCAGAACCTCAGAAGGATACATATTATCTCAAGCTCATTATGTTGAGAAAATACTTGAGAAATGTAAAAAATGAGATCTAAACGTCGCTAGAACTTTTATGGACTAAACTTTTCATCTGTTAAAGAATACTCATTTGAGATTATCGCAATTAAAGTATTCGAGAATCATAAAAAATTTGATGTATCTCACGAATTGCACAAGATCATATATCGTTGAAGCCGTAACAGGCTTAGTAGATATACGAGTAACCCAGGACATAACCACTAGAAGGCCATAGTAAGGGTTTTGAGGTATCTAAGAGAAACTTCAAAATATGATATGTATTATATAAAATATCATATTGTTCTAGATGTTGGGGCGAATGTGGGACCTTAGGGTCAGATCGGTACCTTGTGCAACGAAAATGGGTCTAACCCGCAGATATAAAGAATGGGTGTATTTTGAAATAATTTAATAGGATACTGTAGTGCATAGGAAAAAACCAGGGACGAATCGGAGTACAAAAAAACCCAACGGGAGAAAAAATAAAACTCTACGAGCATGGTGCGCGCCTAGCGCGCGCTTGCAAGTGATCTCCATGCAGTGCTGCTTCAAATCTCCTTAAACACTTCCATAACATCCAAAAATAATTTTAACATCAAAACTAAAATAACCACATATTTTATAACAAACGTACATGTACTCTAAATACATATATGCATTAGTTTAAGTAAAACATAAGCCAAATTAGGATCCCAAAATGAAGTGACTCATGAATAATTCTTGGTCACTCAAACATGGTCAAGTGATTCTAGAATGACAGCCATAGCTCCAAGCTTTCAGCTATTGTTCCAAACTCTGATTTTATGTTCCATGTCCAACATGAACATATTTGACCCAATCACAAGCATATTGTGTTTATGCTTCCAAAGAATCCATACATAATTTATTAGCCTAATTTCAACTTTAAAATTTGTTATTATGTATAAAATACATAATACATCACTATATGTTTCACTAATGATAACAACTCACTAATGGAAATATAGCTTTAGAGAAGATCAACCTTCTTGATTTCAAGATCCAATTTTCTTCTCCTTGTTGAAATATTATAGAGAACTTGCAAAGCCCTCCTTGTTGAAATGTAATAGAGAATTTCCAATGCTTCACTCATAAAAACTTTACCTAGGCTAATATTTCTTTCTTTTGCTTAATGCTTGTTTTAGCTTGCTTAAAAAATTACTCAAGCTTGTCTTATGTAATTTTAAATTAATAAAAGTTCTAATCAATTTTTATGTGGGCTTAATCAAATTTGTCCAAATATGTATAATTAGGATTGACTAATCACCTTTATCTACCACTTTGATGTAACATCCCTGATTCGGGAGATGCTACCGGCAGGGGATAGACCGTACTAACCCCATAAGCCTCGGACTCTGATAAGTGCTATTCGTATCTCATACATATATATATATATATATACTCATATAAAGGACCATAGCCTAAATCATCGACCATGTATGCATAATACTCTCACTATTAAGTACTCTGATTTCATTACACATTTCAACAATGGTAATAACTTATGTAATGCGATGAACATATGACCATTACTGTATAAAAAATATGTTACAAGACACTCTCTGACTCTGACTGAACTGGACTTGACTGGACTTAATCCCTGACTTGACCTGGTGGATCAACTCCCTAGTGACTGCCATCAGTATCCGTCCTCCCAAGCTCGTCCTCCGGGTATACCTGTAAAATAAGAAAACTGGGAGGGGGGTTAGACTGTTGTACGATCTAAGTGAGTGAACGAAAACTGAAATACTGTTATAAAAATATTTGGCTCAAAATCTAAGAAATGGCTTATACGATAACTTTTTTTCTGTCTAAAAACTCTGGGCTTCTTTCTGAAAATCTATTCTGAGCTTTTTCTGTAAAAACTAATCCTTTCTAAAGGATTCTTATAAAACCGCTGTTTTCTGAAAACTTTCTTTTCTAAAAAAATTCTCTGAAAACTATTGCCGAAAACTGTATCCGTCTCTGAAAACCTGACGTATGGGGGCGTTACGTATCGCCATCCCCCAAACCATGCCACTCTTGTCCCTGAAACTAGAACTGGGGGTGCGAATCTATGCTACCCTTCAAGCTCTGAAACTAGGATCTAGGGGCATCTGTCATCCCTAGTCTTGAACTAGGATCTATGGGCGTTACGTATAGTTGTCCCCCCAGTCCTCTACACGTGCACATGTGCTGTCCATCAATTCCATAACTGAATCGAGTTACATACTGAGGTGGGTTTTTCCCCCATGTCTCGAAAAATCATAAAACCAGACTTTGAAAACATTTTTGTCTCAAATGTAACTTAAACATGATCTTTCAGAAAATAACTGAAATAAAATCAACTAACGCCCTAGAAGCGTAAAAGTAAGTCTGATATGGAAAATTACATGATAAAAGTCATCTTTAAAGAAAAATGTCCACTCACTGATTTGGAGTCCCGCTAACATAACGTCATTTCGCCGAAAGGTTTGTGGTTCCTGCGATAACCTCTAATTGGTAACTCTAATTAGAAATTAAATCATGGGGTATATTACAGAATTAAACTAAATCTATCAATTTAAATACTCGCTACCGCTTTCAGGCTTAAAATACTTATATTATGATGTATTGTATATAAATAAGTCGATACGAGACCCTTAGGGTGGCCTCTAACATGCTAGGGTGAAACTGGGATGAGATAAAATTAATTTGGGTCACGCGTCGTGACGCTCCAAATTTCAGAAATATATTCCTGCAAATTTCCAGTGCATGTTGCGACGCGTTCAATCCAAAAGCAATTTTGCACATATTTCCCAGTATGCATCGCGACGCGAGGCCAAAATTCAGAGCTTATCTTAACTTCTCCATATCTAATTACTCAATACACTTCCATACACAACTTTTACACAACAAATACATATTCACCCATCATATAACATCATCAAAGCAATCCTTAAATATCTTAAAATCATAACCTCTAATTAACTCAATATTAAAATTCTTGATTTCTACTCAAACCATCTATTTTTCATACTTATATGTCATTAAACACATTGTCTAATATGCTCCTAACACTCTTATATAATCAAATCAAAAAACTTTCTTAACTCAAAATTTAGGTCAAATGTTCTCACCTTATCTTTGTTGAATTCCACCATCATTCAAATCTCTCATGGATGACATGTTCATCTTTGCTTCATTTCCCTTCCTCTCTCTTTCTTCTTCTTTCTCTTTTATCATCTTTCTTCTCTTCCTCTTCTTCTTCATCTTCTTCTTTTCCTCCTCTACGTTTTTTACTTTCTTTTTAATTTTTAGGGATACATGAATAATGTTCCATTTTATACTTCGCCAGTTAAAATAAGAAAAATGTAGAATTTTGGAGAAACTTATAGAATTTACTAGAATGCCCTCGAGTACTATTCATCCGAATTTTAGATCTGTATTTTTAGCCCATTTCAAGTTCAAATTTGGAAAAACATTCAACGTGAAAGTTGTAGGCCTCGATCTTAACTTTACGAAAATATACAATTTATAAAAATTGGAGCTCGTATAAGAAAGTTATGCACCAAATACCACGGGCTTTTCGGAATGGAACATCAGAGGATTTCGTATCGGAATTTCGAAGAATTTTCCGATTGTCCCCAAAGTCATTCCATGAGTGCTTTTATGTCCCATCACAACTTATATTATGTTACCTTCGTTTCGTAATACCACGGTAATACAATGTAACAGTAGTAGAGGTTACCGGTCGTTACATTTGATTTTATCCAATTAAATATAGAGAAAGTTTAACCAATAGATTAATTCATTATTTACCACTTTGATTTAATCCAATTAAATCAAGCCAAATATACATATTATTACATATTTTATTATTTCCAAAATATCCTCCAATGGTAGATATATTTATGAAATTAAAATAAAGCCCTTGTGTGATTTTCGATTTATCCAATTAATCCATTTGTTCAAGTAAATAATTAATATTATCCAATAACATTTAATAATTTTGACTGATAATTATAATATCAATATTATTTATTATCAAACAACATAGGCTACCCAAGTGCTTAACTAGTACACTTCATATTATATGACTCTTTAAGTTCAGACATGTTCGTCATATAAGCCTATCTTATATATACGCAATATAGCCACAGATTCGCGAAGAACATGAACAACCTTTATGAACTATAGGATTCAAGGTCATCACATTTTTTTAACAATCTCTCTGTCATAGGCTATCCGAGTTGTGCTTAGGAAACATAGACACCGTGAAGTTTCCAATGTGC